>MU745812.1:0-81373 GCA_026770625.1 Nicotiana glauca
TATCTTATGTTGAGGAGCCAGTGGCCATTTTGGACAGGCAGATCAGAAAGTTGAGGTCAAAGAACATCGCTTCAGCGAAAGTCCAGTGCCGGGGTTAGCCGACCGGGGAGGCGACTTGGGAGACCGAGCAGGATATGTGCAGCCAGTACCCTTATCTTTTTGCTAATTCAGGTATGCTCTCTATGCTCGTTCGAGGACGAACAAATGTTTGAGTGTAGGAGGATGTAACGACCTGGCCGGTCGTTTTTGGAATTTAAGCCCCGATCCCCCATTAACTGCTTTCCCTAAGTTCATTTCTGCTATTTTGGTTTGCCGGGACATTCGGTATTAGGATTCGGAGTGTTTTGGGACACTTAGTCCCTAAATGAGAGCTTAAGAGTTGAAAAATGGTCTGTATTCGGAATAGTATGAAGATGACCTCGGAATGGGAATTCGATGGTTCCGTTAGCTTCGTTAGGTGATTTTGGGGTTGGGAGCGTGTTCGGAATGTTATTTGGAGGTCCGTAGCTCATTTAGGCTTGAAATGCCGAAGTTTGAATTTTGGGAGTTTCCGGGCCGATAGTGAGTTTTTGATCCGAGGGTCGGATTTGGACTCCGGAAGTTGCTGTAGCTCCGTCATGTCATTTCGGATGTGCATGCAAAATTTCAGCTCATTCGGGCGAGGTTTGGTTAGGTTTTTTATCAAAAGCATATTTTGATAGAATTTGAAGTTCTTAGCCTTGAATACTTGATTTAATCGGGTTTCCGGTGTTGTTTGAGGTGTTTTGAGGATTGGTACAAGTTCGAATAAGGTATTAGGTGGTATTGGTGCTTTTGGTTGGAGTCCCGGGGGTCCCGGGATGATTTCGGATGCTCAACGGGCAAAGTTCGGAGTTAGAAGGAAAAAGTTGCAGCAGGCTTCTGGTATTTTCACTTCTGCGGTCCTGGAGCCACAGGAGCGGAGCCGCATAAGCGGTTTCCTCACCGTAGACGCGGAGCCGCATAAGTGGCCATTTCTTTGCATAAGTGGAATTTCCCCATTCTAGGAGAACCGCAGAAGCGGTCTCCTTCCCGCGTAAGCGGAACCGCAGATGCGGTTTTGAGTCCGCAAAAGTAGACCCCGCCCCCTTAAGTTGAACCGCAAAAGAGGTTAGTCTCACCGCAAAAGCAGGACCGCTTCTGGGCCGCAAAAGCGGAAATCACTGGTCTGAAAAAGGGAAAATCCGAGGGTTTATTTCAAAGTTAGAAAAATCAATTGAGGGCTCGGGAGAAGGCGATTTTGAGTGGATTTTGAAGAGAAGATCATTGGGTAACATTTCTTTGATCCCTTCTAGCTATATTCCATCATTTCCTAGCTAGATCAACCATTAGAATTCAAATTCAAGGTCTAAAATTGAAAAAATGGGTGAAACTTCTTAGGCTTAATTTTGTGATTTTGAGTGGGCATTTGACCTCCAATTTGGGAGATATTTATATGGTTAGACTCGTGAGAGTACGAGGGTTCTAAAAATGTGAAAATTATCCAATTCCGAGACGTTGGCTGGAGGGGCATTTTGGTCATTTTACCTATTTTCGCGCCCTAGCTTTAATTTCAATAGTTGAATCAGTTGTTTACAATATTATTTACGATTTGTAATTGAATTGAATAGATTTGGGTCATTTGGAGTCGGATACTCGTGGAAAGGGCATCGTTCCCTAGTTATTTTCGCACCGGTTCGAGGTAAGTGGCTTGTCTAACCTTGTGTGGGGGACTTCGTCCCTTAGGATGTGATAATTGGTAATTGAATGCCTTGTACGTGAGGTGACGATCGCGTACTTGAGCTAATTGTTGAAACCTGGATTTTTACTTAAATATATGATTTGGAATTTCTTTCATATTTGCTTTACTTTACTTGCTATTATAGTCTGTGCTAGCGTAGAAGAGCATGTTTAATTTATCCAAGTTGCCTATTTGTTTAAATTGTCTTAACTGTGATTAAGTGGGGCATGTTAAGCCAGTATTAATTGTTTCCTTGTATGTTGCACTTAAATTTCTGAATATTTCTCTGATGTTGGTTGCGTATTTACATTGGGACTACGGACGCGGGATTTCGGGAGCTCCCCCTTGTTTGTTTACTTTGGGAATACGGGTTTGATTCCCGGGAGATCCCTCTGCATTTTTACTTTGGGACTACGGGACGGTATCCCGGGAGATACCCCTGTACTTTTATTTTGGGACGACGGGACGGTATCCCTGAAGATCCCCCTGCACTTTTGTTTTGGACTACGGGACGGTATCCCGGGAGATCCTTTGATATTGATATGAGAATTGGACTACGGGACGGTATCCCGGGAGATCCATAGGACAGTTGAGAAAAGGGGCTACAGGACGGTATCCTGGGAGACCCTCATCGGTATCATCGGTATTCTTGTAAGTTAGTTGTGTTTACTTTGCGTTTTCTGTTCTATCTTTGTAGTATTACTATTTCATTGAGCTATCTTATTACACTGCTGCGTTTATTGGTTTTCATCAGATTTCTACACTGTTAATATTTTTGCTGCTATATTATTTTGCCTCAGTAGGGCCCTGACCTTTCCTCATCACTAACCAACCGAGGTTAGGCTTGGCACTTACTGAGTACTGCTGTGGTGTACTCATGCCTCTTCTGCGCATGTTTTTCATGTGCAGATCCAGGTACCTCTACGCAGGCTCATTATCAGTAGTTGCAGAGAGCATTTCGGAGACTTGAGGTATATCTGCCGCGTCCGCAGACCGGAGAGTCTCCCTCTCACTCAACACTTTAGTTAGCTAGATGCTATTCTGTTCTTCCTTGTTATAGACTTTCTGGATGATTAGAGCAGTGTTATGTATTATTCTTAGCCTGTGTTGCTCATGGGTTTCCGGGTCTTTGGGATGGTTTCAGAATTTAAAGTATTAAAGTGTATGTGCCAGGCGGCAACTCTATACATTACTCATGTCACTTAGCTTTTGAATATAAATTTCGCAAATGTTGTTACTTCTGCATTGTGTTAGGCTTACCTGGTCATGAAGGCTAGGTGCTGTCATGATGTGTTCACAATTGGTGAACTAGGGTCATGACAAGTTATCATGTTTATAGGTTTTCTGCATTTTACCACGTCTGCTAAAAGGGTTTAAAATCAACACGCATAGAAAGCATATCTATAAGATTTATTAATCAAGTCTGAGTCGTTTCACTCACTTATAAGTCTAAAACCAGTAATAATGACGACCATCAGTTGCTCAACTTATGATCTCTTGCTAAAACTTGCTTTTCTTTAATAACTGACGACTTTTCTTAAATCAGTGCGTATTCAGTTTATTTCATCGTTTCTGAAATTAGTAGATATCATGCCTATAGATCCTCGTCCAACACCTAGGCAAGCCTTAGGGCTAAAATTATAAACTGAATCAGATTTTATTAGCTACAACCAGCAGGCAAGCCTGATTCGAGCTTCTTATCTGAACTATGCAATAAATAAATCTGCCTCAACCCTTTATGTTTAATCAGACCATTAAACATAGTCATGAAAAATTATGTGCTTTCTTTCATTTAAAGGAGGTATGTCTGAGCCCTTCACTTGTTTATGTGTTTTTCCCCAACTTGCTATGCATGTTTTTGTATGTCGCCTTAGAGTTTTTGCCTTTGAAACTATAAACAACCCTAATATCCCTTCCCTTTAGGATTAGTAGTCCTATCCGCCTCCGATACTGATAGGATTGGGGTGGGTAACAGCATGCAATAGGTGAATGAGACCATTCCGCGCATTAATATCTTAACGGCGTGAGAAAAAGTAGATATGGGTATGATGACCATGCGATAACATCACATGTAGCCCCTCATTGAGGAGTGATTACCGGATGTTGTGTGGGGTGATCGATATTATTTATAAACCTAGGACCCCCCCCCCCCTTTATTTCTTTGATTCTTTGATTCTTTGTTTCTTTTTTCCAAATTTTAAACTATTTCTCTAAGGAAATTCGGTATCCCTTTCGTTCTTTGCTTATACATCAGGTACGAGGAGAATGGGTAGCCAAGAACTCCAAGATACTCTCGTATCTGCACCAAGTGCAAGAACTGAGAAAAAGTTTCACAAAGACAGAATTCCAACATGTTCCCAGAATCCAGAATGAGTTCGCCGATGCGTTGGCTACCCTATCATCCATGATACAACATCCAAACAAAACTTCATTGATCCCAATCCAGTAAAGATCCATGATCAGCTAGCTTACTGTGCTCATGTCAAAGAAGAAGCAAATGGAAAACCTTGGTTTCATGATATCAAGGAATACTTGGCAAAAGGAGAATACCCAGAACTTGCAAAAACTACTCATAAGCGCACACTCCAAAGACTGTCTAACAACTTCTTTCACAGAGGAGGAATCCTATATAAGAGGACTTCTTATTTGGGATTATTGAGGTATGTCGACGCAAAAAAAAACATTCAGTCTGTTAGAGGAAATTCATGCCGGGACCTGCAGTCCACATATGAACGGTTTTGTTTTAGCAAAGAAAATACTCCGGGCTGGTTACTTATGGATGACTATGGAGACGGACTGCATCCAGTATGTCAGGAAATGCTACCGCTGTCAGGTACATGCAGACATGATAAAGGTACCTCCTAATAAGCTTAATGCAATGAGCTCACCATGGCCTTTCGCCGCTTGGGGAATGGATGTTATTGGACCAATCGAACCTGCCGCATCCAACGGGCATAGGTTCATCCTAGTAGCAGTCGACTATTTTACTAAACGGTTCGAAGCAGCATCTTACAAAGCAGTGGCTAAGAAAGTCGTGGCAGACTTTGTCCGCGACCGCATAGTTTGTCGCTTCGGGATTCCAGAGTGAATCAACACTGATAATGGTTCCAAACTCAACAGTGACCTGATAAAGGCCATGTGTGAAACCTTCAAGATCGAACACAAGAATTCTACAGCCTACAGACCACAAATGAACGGAGCCGCAAAGGCCGCCAACTAGAATATTAAGAAGATACTAAGGAAAATGATAGAGAAGCATAAGAAGTGGCACAAGAATCTTTCATTGCCTTTATTAGGGTATCGCACCACAATCTGCATATCAACCAGGGCAACCCCCTATATGTTGGTTTACGGTACGGAGGTAGTCATTCCCGTCGAGGTGGAAATTCCCTCCTTAAGGGGATGCAAAACTCGACGATGCAGAGTGGGTAAAGAGTCGTTATGAGTAGCTAGCTATTATAGATGGGAAGAGAATGAATGCAGTTAGCCACGTTCAGCTTTATCAAAACAGAATTTCCAGAGCATTCAACAAGAGAGTCAAGCCGAGATAGTTCACACCGGGGCAGTTGGTGTTAAAGAAAATTTTCCTGTATCAAGATGAAGCCAAAGGAAAATTCTCTCCTAACTGGAAAGGTCCATACATGGTTCACCGGGTCCTAACAGGAGGAGCCCTTATACTTGCAGAAATGGACGAAAAAGTTTGGCCAAAACCGATCAATTCAGATGCAGTCAAGCACTACTATGTGTAATCTTATATTTTCCTATATGATGTAATTTGAACTACATCTGACCTAATTCCTGTTTAAGAGGGGATACGTAGGCAGCCTTATGGGTTCGGTCATAATTCAATAAAATTTTCGTCCCCCCCCCCACCCCCGCAATTGCAAACTGGCCAGAATTATGAGGAGGACCCTCACAATTCTGAAATAATTTTAGCAAATCATCTCAAGCAACCGTCGGAAGCATCAACCCATTAAACTGGGGCAGAGTTTTGAGAAGGATCCTCAAAATTCCGTAGCGGGAGAGGTTGCCATGTCCTGAACCACGTCACAGTCGTCGATTCATCTAAAAAGCTATTTCTTAACTATATACTTATATCATATTTTTTACAAACTCATGCATGTTTATTATCGAAATCATTTTGTTCAGCAACGCTACCCAATGAACATACCGTATCACCAGATCAAAGCCAAACAGGTCGAGCAAGGCCAGCAGGGATACGAACTAACCTCCCCTCTACAAATTCACGATTTTTCTTTGGATGCAGGTATTTGGATCGCGAAAGTATCTGACTTACTATGTACCCATAAGACAAACATTGTTCATGAATACAACTCTCAGGATTGTTGCACTTACCGATTGGCCATCCAAGCACGCTAGTGATATCCACTGTATCACAATATCCCCAGCGATCCCGACATCGTAACTTACTACAGCTAAGAAACTCTTTTACCATTTGCCACTTCATTTTTATTTCGGCATTGCATAAGGCTACCATTCTTCCTTCCGAGACTAAACACTTTCTCCATCTGCATTTTTGCATTGCATAACGCTACTATTCTGCCTTTTGAGACTAAACACTGTCTCCATCTATATTTTTTCATTCCATAAGACTACCATTCTACCTTTTGAGACTAAACATTGTCTACATCTGCATTTTTGCATTGCATAAGGCTACTATTCTGCCTTCCGAGACTAAATATTGTCTCCATCTGCATATACTGCATTGCATAAGGCTACAATTCTGCCTTCCGAGACTAAACACTGTCTCCATCTGCATTTTTACATTGCATAAGGCTACTATTCTGCCTTCTGAGACTAAACACTGTCTCCATCTCTATTTTGTATTGCATAAGGCTACCATTCTGCCTTTCGAGACTAAACACTGTCTCCATCTGCATCTGCACGGCTGAAAGATCGCCACTTTATTTATGCTTGCATGGCTGAAAGATCGACACTTTACTTCTGCTTTCATGGGCTAAAAGATCGCCACTTTACTTATGCTTTCGTGGGCCTACAACATTTCACGGGCTGAAAGATTGCCACATCATCTGAGGGTGTCATTGTTCGGAGGCATCATTCTCATAGCCCGAGAACACCATGTCATGGCCTGAAGATCCCTTTAATTTCGCATATCATTATTCAAAGGCATCATAGTTCGGAGGTATCATTCTCATAGACCGAGAGCATTGTTTCATAGCATTCAAATCCTTTATTATGGTTCATGGACCAGGACATGATGGTCTAAAGACGTCATCCTAACCGTCCAAATACAACATTCATGGTTTGACAGGAACTTGCATCATGTTTAAATTTATGTACAATATGTGTTTGTATTGCTTATTTGCAGGTAAAACGGCGAGTAACGGTCATCTCGGCAGGAGCGATTCCGCTCTGGTGCCCACACTAAACCTTAACCATTCATCCCACCCTGAATATTACGCCCGTTCTTGAAAGGTTTCTATCGGCATATTCCGCTGACAGATCCCGAACTACATATGGCCTGATTCCTGTAAGACCAGGGATATGTAGGTATATCAGAAGCTAGGGCACGGCCAAATTTCTTCAAAACATTTCGTTCAGTCAAAAATGGTCATCGTGTCTTTACCCGACAACTCTTTCATCCTTCCCGGATAAAGAGGGGCAGCTGTTGATACCCAATTAATTCTTCTATATTTTTTTATATGCAAAATATCTTTAAAATAGCACATATACGCATATATAAGTATATCCAAGCATTTTACTTTTTTTCCCATAATTTTTAATGTTTTAAGTTGATTTATTTCCGTTTTCATCCACGAAAAGTCCAATGATTATTTTCAAAATTATTACTTTTTGGTAATTTAATTATTAGGATTTTATATTTATACAAAAATATAGCTAACATAATTTTTGTATATTTTTACAAATTTATTTAGTATTGTAAAAACTAAATTGCATATAATTGCAATATTAGCCTATTATAAGATTTAATTGCGTTTATAATTACAAAATTAACTCCGCTATTTTTAATTTAATATTTATATATTATTAATTAATTTAGTACCTTTAATTTATTTTCAGAAATTATTTTACTATTTTTATAAAATAAATAATGAAAAATGGCTATTTAAATGTTAGCATGTTATTATTTCAAGTTTGGCCAGACTTGGCACCTATGATCCAACCCAATTTAAATTTCAAATTGCCCAGCCCAATTCCTAAAGCTACCTGACCCACAGCCCATCTAAACGACCTAGAATTCGGGGGTTCTTCCAAGTTTGGCTATGTGATTTGCTTGAAGTAGGGTTTTATTTAAAAAACCCCTAAAGCAATTTCGAGTATCTGAACTGAGTTTGGACATCCTTGTTTTCATATGATTCTGGCTATTTGCTAAAGTTTTCTAAGAACTTTTTCATTGGACCTTTTGTATGCTACTAGATACTATTTCTCTTCTGCATTACCTACTAATTTTTTGCAATGGCATAACATTTTCTATCAACTCAGCATGTTTGTATGCTTTTTATATATGAAGAACTTCCCCCTAAAGTGGCTTTCAAAGTTGTGACCAATTCAGACTTCCTTTTGAGCAGGTCTGATTGATTTCTTTCCATTATTTGCTAATTTCCTTGTGATTCAACTTAAGTTAAAAAAAACCTTTTCTCAGCTTTTCTGACTCGGTTAATTCATGGACCAATAATTGCAAAATCTCAGACCTTTTGAATTACTGGCTACTAATTGATTTTCTTACCTTATTTGTACAACCGCGTTTTTGAAATTCTGTCCGTAAATAACTCTCTTACGTATTTACCCCTAATTTCCTACTTTGTACAAGGTGTTTATTTGACTTCTTCCCTTAAATAGTTTTTACCCGTTTGAATCTGAATTCCTTAATTAAAGGAAGTCTTGTGTGATTGATTCTTGATAGATACTCAGTTCCTTAACTATTTTCTTACCTTATTTCTGTCCGACTTTCAACACTATAAGTGCACGACTCTTTAACACATAGCACACACGATTAACAATCCTTCTAAACACATAGACAGCCTTCCTGACTTACACTTATACACAGTAATATTCTCTCTTCTTGTCTGCACTGTGGCCTGTTTACAAGACTTTTTGTTTTTATCTACTTGTTTCTTTGAAACTTCTATGTCCTGATTTAACCTTCAGCATCACAACAATGTGTTTATTTATAGTTTGTGTATCCATGTATATTTGCTATTTCTGTAGAGCTTAATATTAGCATGCTGCTTTCTTTCTGTTTGTTTCTGTGATTAATCCCTATTCCCTACCCCCCTTATGTGTTTGATCATATGGTTTAAGACATGGCAATATGTAAGTTATTGTCCATGAATTAAACTTGATCCTTTGAGATCCTAATATCTAAATAGTGTGTTCTAATAGGTTGTGGGCGCGCCAGCATTTCCCATTGCTGGGTATGCCCACCAGCCTGTCTTGCTTCTTTACGAGCTCCCCTATATCCCTAGGTGTATTGGTTTGAGCTATTTCCCTTTTCCTTTTCCTCTTTTAGCACTCTATTTCTACACTTGTACTCTCTCTTAGTCTCTAAGTTCTGCCCTCATCTTGTGAGCCTTGCCTTGAGACCTTGAGTTCCCTATGAACTTGGACACTTAAGGACTGGCCCTTCCACACCGCACTATGTCTTAATCTGGTGATACATTTAGGTGTAAGCACTGCCTGGAGTCCATATGAGGCTCTTAGGAAACTCTGACACATTCAAATAGGAGAAAGGCTTTCGATCATGATCTCATTGGAGTTGGTTTACTTCATACTTCAGACAGGAAGTCTGAATCAGGCTCTCCTTGGTTGTACTTTTTATTTCTGATGTATTTTCTTTTATCTTCATTCTGGGCTGTAATAACTTTGTAATAAACTCTTGGGGATGGCTAATGAAAAAGGTAGGGTATAGCTATATATGCGAAGGGTAGATATCCTGCCTATAGGTTATTTTTGAATTTCTGCACTCTCATATAGATATCCTGCCTATAGGTTATTTCTAAATTTCTACACTCTCATATAGATATCCTGTCTGTAGGAATTATGCATTCTCTTATACAGATACCATGTCTATAATTACCTGAAAATCTGAATCCTGCATATGCACATAGAAAATATGCCTATAGGTCTTTCTGAATCCTGCATATACATTCTTCATCAGGCGATCATGTTTATAGGTCTTAATCAATCAACTGCAATTACATATCATGTTCATAGGCTTTAAAAGGAAATTCAACAACTAGATATCATGCTTATAGGTTTTCTGCATTTTACCATGTGTGCTAAAAAGGGTTTAAAATCAACACGCATAGAAAACATGTCTATAAGATTTATTAATCAAGTCGGAGTCATTTCACTCACTTATATGTCTAAAAACAGTAATAATGACGACCATCAGTTGCATAACTTATGATCTCTTTCTAAAACTTGCTTTTTTTTAATAACTGACGACTTTTCTTAAATCAGTGCGTATTCAGTTTATTTCATCATTTCTAAAATAAGTAGATATCATGCCTATAGGATCCTCGTCCAACACCTAGGAAAGCCTTAGGGCTAAAATTATAAACTGAATCAGATTTTATTAGCTACAACCAGCAAGCAGGCCTGATTCGAGCTTCTTATCTGAACTATGTAATAAATAAGTCTGCCTCAACCCTTTAAGTTTAATTAGACCATCAAACATAGTCATGCGAAATTATGTGCTTTCTTTGGTTTAAAGGAGGTATATCTGAGCCCTTCACTTGTTTATGTGTTTTCCACCAACTTGCTATACATGTTTTTGTATGTCGCCTTAGAGTTTTTGCCTTTGAAACTATAAAAAAGCCTAATATCCCTTCCCTTTAGGATTAGTAGTCCTAACTGCCTCTGGGACTGATAGGATTGGGGCGGGTAACAACATGCAATAGGTGAATGAGACCATTCCGCGCTTTAATATCTTAACATGGGGAGAAAGTGCAGATATGGATATGATGACCACACGATAACATCACATGTACCCCCTCATTGAGGAGTGATTACCGGATGTTATGTGGGGTGATCCATATTAATTATAAACCTAGGACCACCCTCCCTTTTATTTCTTTGATTCTTTGATTCTTTGCTTCTTTTTCCAAATTTTAAACTATTTCTCTAATGAAATTCGGTATCCCTTTCGTTCTTTGCTTATTTGTAACTATTATGTGAAAATCCCCTCTTACTTGAAGTTTTATTTGCCTATGTGTTATTTGCACTTAAGTCACAACAATAGTTTGGCGGGTAACCACATTAGTGGATTCTGAGGGGTGCCTAACACCTTCTCCTTGGGATAATTTCAAGCCCCTAACCCAATCTCTAGTTACTTGACTCAAAACCTTCTTAGTGTCCTAATAAAGTTAAATCATTAGGTGCCGACTCTTCAATTCAAAATCCAATTCCCAAAATGGAACGAGTTTTCTTCCCAAATGTCATAAACCCAATTTCGCAAGAAAAAGAAGGCGCGACAACAACATAACAATGACAACCCAGTAAGGGAATCATCAATAACCAACCTCGTTACAACATTTAACTTCACAATATAAATCCTAACTCGAGTCAATACTCAACCAACATCCAATACCAGGGAAACATGATAAGATTTGTTTAACAGGAATAGTAACCAGTTTAAGCATGAATAGTACGAATAAGGAATACTACAGTCACAAGTATAAGACTCACTCGCATGCTTTAACTCGGCAACGACGTATAAATGCTCGTCACCATACCTATACGTCGTACTCAACAACCAAACACGTAACAAGTAAAGCAACAATCCCTAATCCCTCAAGCTAAGGTAATCCATAACACTTACCTCAATTCCACGGGCGAACTCAAGCCTCAAATACCCATTTTCCCTTAGTTTTCACTTCCAATCCACTTTTATATGATCATAATTTACTTAATAATATCAATTATCGCTAAAGAGATCAATTTCAATGCAAAATTACAAGTTTCCCAATATTTTCCCCAAAAAGTCAAAAAATCAAACTCGGGCCCGCTTGGTCAAAACTCGAGGTTCGGATTAAAATCCGTTCAAACATTCACCCACGAGCTCAAATATACAATTAGTTTTGACATTCGACCCCAAATAATTGTCTAAATTCCAATTATACAAAAATTCCTAATTCTACCCAAATCCCCAATTTCTACCATGGAAACCCTAGATTTTAGGTTGAAAATTGATAGAAAAAACAATGGGCAATTGGAAGAAAGTAGTTTAGAAACATTTACCAGCAGTTTGGGGAAGAACTTGTCTCTTTACAATCGCCTCTAAGCCTTCTTGGTTTTGCAAATATGAGAGAATGGCCAATTCCCGTTTTTGATTTTGTTCTTAAAACACTAGACAGATCTTTATTGCATTCGGGATGGACCTGTCGCGTTTGCGGTGCATTGTAGCCAAAAGGGCCTTCGCGTTCGCGATGAGCTGCTCGCGTTCGCAATGGTCTGTTTCCATGCCCATTGCGTTCGCGGGCCTGGGACCGCGTTCGTGAAGAGCAACTCGATGATTTTCCCCAGCCCACCTCCATTACACTACGCGTTCGCGTAAGGTTGGTCGCGTTCGCAAAGGGCTAAATCCCTAGTGCTCCGTGTTCGCGACCAAGGCCTCGCATTCGCGTAGAAGAATCCCTCCCTAAACCAGCTTACACTTCGCGTTCACGAGAGTTGCTTTGCGAACGCGAATCACAAAGCATCAGCAAACTAGAAGCAGCAACACATTGGATTTTCTAAGTGTAGATCACCCCTAGCCTACCCGAAACTCATCCGAACCCTCGGGGCTCCAAAGTAAACATGCACACAAATCTAAAAATATCATACGGACTTGATCGTGCGATCAAATAAATAAAATAACACCTAGAACTACGAATTTAGCATCAAATTATATCCAATTTTCAAGAAAGTTCAAAAGTTTTATTTTCTCACTCAATGGTCCGAATTACGTCAAATCAGTCTTGTTGCTCACCAAATTTCATCGATAGGGTATAAATATCTTAACAGACCTATACCAGGCTCCGGAACTACAATATGGACCCGGTATCAACAAAATAAATTATTAAACCAATTCTTAAAACATTTATATTTCCAGTTTAATAATTTTCTTCAAAAATTCATTCCTGGGCTAGGGACCTCGGAATTCGATTCCGGGCATATGCCCAAGTTTCATAATATTTTATAGATCCTCCGGGACCGTCAAATTACGGGTCCGGGTTTATTTACTCAAAATGTTGATAGAAGTCAACTAAAATCAACTTTTACAGGCAAAACTCAATATTTTCTTAAATTTTCACATAAAGTTTTTTCGGAAATGCGACCGGACTACACACACAAATCGAGAAGAAAGAAGACGAGGTTTGATGGCCTCGAAACCCCGAATTGTGTTCTAAAACATGAGATAACCTTTCAGGTCATCACATTCTCCACCTCTATACTAACCATTCGTCCTTGAACAGACATAGAAAAGTACCTGAGCTAGGGAAAAATGGGGATATCTGCTCAGCATATCAGACTCAAACTCCTAGGTAGCTGCCTCAATAGGCTGACCTATCCAATGAACACGAACCGATGGATAACTCTTTGATCTTAACTACCGAACCTACCGGTCTAGAATAGCTACTGGCTCATCTTCATAGGTCATGTTCTTATCCAACTTGACAATGTTGAAATCTTACACGTCGAATGGATCGCCGTGATACTTCTGAAGCATGGACACATCAAACAATGGATGCCCTGCTGATAAACTCGGTGGCAACGCAAGTCTGTAAGCCACCTCTCCCACTCGATTAAGAATCTCAAAAGGACCTTTGAACCTAGGGCTTAACTTGCCCCTCTTTCCAAATCTCATCATGCTATTCATGGGCGACACCTGAATCAACACTCGTTCTCTAACCATGAATGTCACATAACAAACCTTACGTTCGGTGTAACTCTTTTGCCTGGACTGAGCTGTACGAAGCTTATCCTAAATGATCTTAACCTTATCCAAGGCATCCTGTACCAAATCTATATCCAACAACCGAGCCTTCCCGACTCAAACCAACCAACTGGCGATCGACATCGTCTACCATATAATGCCTCAAAAGGAGCCATTTGGATGCTCGACTGATAGCTATTATTGTAGGCAAACTCCGCTAATGGAAAGAACTGATCCCACGAACCTCCAAAGTCAATAACACATGCTCGGAGCATACCCATCAAAATCTGAATAGTATGCTCGGACTGTGCGTCCATCTAAGGATGAAATGGTATGCTCAACTCGACCCGCTTACCTAACTCACAGCGTACTGCCCTTCAAAAATATGAGGTAAACTGCGTACCTCAATTCGAAATGATAGATACGGGCAAACCATGAAGACGAACAATCTCCCAGATATAGATCTCAACTAACCTCTCTAAAGAATAGGAGACTGCCACAAGAATGAAATGCACTGACTTGGTCAGCCTATCAACAATAACTCATACCGCATCGAACTTCCTCTGAGTCCGTGGAAATCCAACAACAAAGTCCATAGTAATACGCTCCCACTTCCACTCAGGAATCTCAATCTGCTGAAGAAAACCACCAGGTCTCTGATGCTTGTACTTTACCTGCTGACAGTTCAAACACCGAGCCACATACGCAACAATATCCTTCTTCATTCTCCTCCACCAATAATATTGCTGCAAGTTCTGATACATCTTGGTAGCGCCTGGATGAATAGAATACCGAGAAATATGGGTCTTTTCTAGAATCAACTCACGAAGTCCATCCACATTAGGCACACAAACTCGACTGTGTATCCATAAAAATCCATCATATCCAACTGTAACCTGCTTGGCTCCACCGTGCTACACTATGTCCCTAAGGACAAGAAAAATACTGTCGATCCCAGATACGCTCAAATAATGAAGACCGAGCGATTGTGCAAGCTAAAACATGACTGGGTTCAGAAATATCCAACCTTACGAACTGATTGGCTAAATCCTGAACATCCAAAGCAAGCGGTCTCTCACCGACCGGAATATACACAAGGCTACCCATACTAGCTGACTTCCTACTCAAAGCTTCGGCCACTACATTGGCCTTCCCCAGATGATATAAGATGATGATATAAGATAATGATATCATAGTCTTTAAATATCACCAACCACCTTCTCTACCTATAATTTAGCTCCTTCTACTTGAACAAATACTGCAAACTCTAATGATCCATGAAGACCTCACATGACACGCCATATAAATAGTGCGTCCAAATCTTTAGCACGTGAACAATGGATACTAGCTCCAAATCATGAACTGGATAATTCTTATCGTGAATCTTCATCTGCTGTGAAGCATATGCAATGACCTTGCCATTCTGCATCAATATCACACCAAGTCCAATACGAGATGTGTCACAATATACTGTATAAAGTCCTGAACTCGTAGGCAATACCAACACCCGTGCCGTAGTCAAAGTTGTTTTGAGCTTCTGAAAGCTCCCCTCACACACGTCCGACCACCTAAAATTGGCACCCTTTTGAGTTAACCTGGTCATCGGGGCTACTATAGATGAAAAACCCTCTACAAACCAACGGTAATAACTCGCCAAACCCAAGAAACTCCGGATCTCTGTAGCTGATGTGGGTCTAGGCCAGTCTTTGACTGCCTCTATCTTCTTCGGAACTACTTGAATACCTTCTGCTAATACAACGTGACACAAGAAGGAAACTGAATTCAACTAAAACTCACATTTCAAAAACTTAATGTACAGTTGACTGTCTCTCAGAGTCTGAAGAATGACCCGAAGATGTTGTTTGTGCTCCTCTTGGCTGCGGGAGTAGATCAAAATATCATCAATGAAGACAATCACGAAGGAATCCAAATAAGGCCTGAACACTCGGTTCATCAAATCCATGAATGCTTCTAGGCCATTTGTCAACCTAAACGACATCACTATAAACTCATAATGCTCGTACGAGTGCGAAAAGCTATCTTAGGAACATCGGATACCCTAATCCTCAACTGATGGTAGCCAAATCTCAAATCAATCTTCAAAAATACCTTGACACCCTGAAGTTGATTAAACAAATCATCAATCCTCGATAATAGATATTTGTTCTTGATGGTGAATTTGTTCAACTGCCGATAATCTATATACATTCTCATCAATCCATCCTTCTTCTTAACAAACAACACCAGCGCACCCCAGGGCGAGACACTAAGTCTAATAAAGCCCTTATTAAGAAAATCTTTCAACTGCTCCTTCAAATCTTTTAACTCCAGCGAGGCCATGCGATATGGTGGAATAAAAATGGGCTGAGTGCCCAGAGCGAAATCAATGCAAAAGTCAATATCCCTGTCGGGTGGCATCCCCGGTAGGTTTGCAAGAAATACCTCTGGGAACTCCTGAACAACTGGTACATAATCCATAGAAGGAACCTCAGCACTAGAATCACGAACATAGGCATAATAGGCCAAACACCCCTTTTCAACCATACGCCGAGCCTTCACATACTAAGCAACCCTACTGATAGAATGAGTAGGAGTCCATCTCCACTCTAATCGAGGCAACCCCCGCAAGGTTAAGGTCACACACTTGGTGTGACAATCCAATATAGTATGGTAAGGTGACAGGCAATCCATCCAGTAAATGACATCGAAATCAACCATACAGAGAAGTAGGAGATCTACACTAGTCTCAAAACCCCCAACAACAACCATACACGAGCGATAGACATGATCTACAATAATAGAGTCCCCTACTGGCGTGGACACATACACGGGAACACTCAAGGCATCACGAGCCACAACCAAATATGGAATAAAATAAGATGACACATAGGAGTGTGAGACCCTAGATCAAATAGAACTGAAGCATCTCTACTGCAAACTCAAATCGTACCTGTGATAACTGCATCAAAGGACTTAGCCTCAGGCCTAGCTAGAATAGCATAACATCGGGGCGGGCCCCACTACCCTGAACCACATCCCTAGGACGACCTTCTGCTGGTTGGCCTCCACCTCTAGTGGCCTGACCTCCACCTCTAATGGCCAGACCTCCAACTTTAGCGGGCTAACCCCTACCTCTGGCCGGTTGGGCAGGCGGTGCCTGAATCATGGCACGAGAACTCTACTGCTGCGACTGAGCACCCACTAATCTCGGACAAGCCCTTCGGATATGGCCATACTCACAACACTCAAAACATCCATCTGAATACTAGAGCTAAGGAAACTACGACTAACCCTGACAGACCGGCTGACCGCGATAATAACTCTGAAGAGGAGGTGCTCTTATGGGAGCTGGCAGTGCACTATAATTTGGGTGCCCTAAAGGAGGTACATATGGACTACGACTCCCTGAAGCTCCATAGGATGCCTGAAGCGCTGAATGAAATAGCGTGGGATGGTGGCCTTTACCAAAAAAATCCCTGCTTCCAGATGAGGCACCGCTGAACCTGCCAGAATGACGTGGTCTCTTGTCAAACCCCTAACACTACCCTGAGCTAAAACCATCTCGACTCATCTAGCCACATTGGCTGCATCCTGGAAAGAAATTTCGCTCTCTGTCTCCTTATCCATCTGCAATCTAATAGGATGAGCGAGTCTCTCAATGAATCTCCTCACCCTTTCTCTCTCTATCTCTCTCGGTGGGAAGTATAAGAAGAGCATGACGAGCCAAGTCAATAGATCTTGTCTCGTATTGGGTAACGTTCACAGAACCATACTGAAGGAGCTCAAACTACCTCCGATAGTCCTCTTTCTGAGTGATAGGGAGAAACTTTTCCGGAAATAGCTAAGAATACCGATCCTAAGTCAAAGCAGGAGACCCAGCTGGTCTAGCAAAACAGAAATCCCTCCACCATTGCTTTGCGGAACCTGATAAGCAAAAAGCGGCAAAGTCGACCCCATTGGTCTCCACTATCCTCATGTTCTGTAGAACCTCATGGCAATTGTCCAAATAATCCGGGGATCCTCTGAAGATGTACCGCCATAGGTAGTAGTGAAAAGTTTGGTGAACCTTTCCAACCTCCATAAAACATTTGTAGACATAGCTTCCCCTTCGCCGGTCTGAGCCACAACACCCGGCGGGACTACTCTAACTGGCTGAGCTGCTGGAATCTGAAACTGGGGAGCCATCTACTTCGGGGTGTGAGTAGCAGGAGTCTCTGCTCCTCCCCCAGCACAAGAGACGGCCGATGCTACTGAAGTATGCCTACCTAAGTGACACTCTCCATAAGGCGCACTAGACGGACAAGAGCATCATGGAATTTCGAGGTAGCTATGAAACCCTCCGGGACCTGAATGGGTCCCGCTGGAACGTCTATGGCGGAACCTCATCATCAAACTCAACCTGAGGCTCCACCGCTGGTGCTGTTGCTCTGGGATGTGCCCTACCTCTACCTCGGCCTCGAACTCATCCTCTACCCCTCGTAGGAGCTTCCATCGGGGGCTCAGGATGCTGATCAGCTGATGAAGCGGTACGCGTTCTTGCCATCTACGAAAGAATAGAGTAGGAAGTTTAATTAGCATTGAGAGATCAAACTGCACGGAAGAGAAGAATAGAAGGGAAATTGTTCCTAACTTTGTAGCCTCTGGGGGATAAGCACAGACGTCTCCGTACCAATCCCTCAGACTCTACTAAATTTTTCCATGAATTGCGGGACCTAAGCAACCTAGAGCTTTGATACCAACTTGTCACGATCCGAATTTCCCACCGTCGGGACTGTGATGGCGCCTAACATTGTACTCGCTAGGCAAGCCAACGTTACAAATGATTTTTCCTTTTCCTTTTATCTTTTAACAGTTTACAAGTTAACATAAGTAAATCAGCGGAATAAAAATGGAAGAACAGAATTTAATAGGTTATCTTAATACAAATGAAGAAAATCGTAATAAAACTCCATCCAAAACTGGTGTCACGATCTCACGAACCACTTACAAATACTACAAATAATAGTCTAAACAAAGAAATACACATTTGTCTCGTAAATAGATAAAACAGAAAGGATACATGATAGAAGGGGACGCCAAGGCCTGCGGACACCTGCAAGACTATCTCGGGTCTCCATTGGACTGAAGGTAGCAACCTCGAACTATGGTCCGTATGGTCCAGCACTGGGATCTGCACAAAAAGTATAGAGTGTAGTATCAGTACAATAGACCCCATGTACTGGTAAGTGCCGAGCTAACCTCGACGAAGTAGTGACGAGGCCACGGCGGTGTATGTGTGTGTGTGTGTGTGTGTGTGTGTATATATATATATAAAACGTGCAACAGTTTATAATAACATAACAAAGGTATAGAATGAAAAATAACCGGAATTTGCATTAAAGAAACACAGGACTCAGCCTTTCTACTAGTATCCAACTATAACCAATCCTTAGGGAGTTTTCAATATCTCAGTAATAGACTTCAACAGAAATAAGTGCCAAAAACCATTACTGATGTAGCATGCATCACGATCCCACCGTATAAACAATAACAATATCAATATTCTCCTTAATTCCTCCTTGTTGCGGCGCGCAACCCGATCCCACATGTCCTCCCTTATTATTCCTCAACATATATCACCATTATTCCTCCTGTTGCGGTGCACGCCCTAATCCCACCTGTCCACCCTTATTACTCCTTGTTGCGGCGTGCAATCCGATCCCACTAGACAAGTAATCTCCTCCCTTATTACTCCTGTTGCGTCGTGCAACCCGATCCCAATATATGTATGTACAACAACACCAATCACAAAGATCAAATACATGGTATTTCACAAATTAACAAAATCTGTACGTCTT
This sequence comes from Nicotiana glauca, assembly GCA_026770625.1. NCBI lineage: Eukaryota > Viridiplantae > Streptophyta > Magnoliopsida > Solanales > Solanaceae > Nicotiana > Nicotiana glauca. Next base: position 19,499 of record MU745812.1, read on the forward strand.
TTACACTTCAGCTAACACAATGGAATATTGCCACCAATATGAAACTTCACCCATGAAAACTAATCAGCGAGACCAACCAAGGTGCACCATAGGGCACCAACAACCCAATATAAGCCAACAGTATAATAAAACGAAACCATGAAATAATTAGACACTTCAAATAAAAGAGAAACAGTTAATATGAAGCAATTACGGAATCATTTATGAGCAAGTAGCAATTAAGGCATGGAAACAGTTTAAGCAGGTAGCAAATAAGACAAGAAATAGTATTCATAGGAAACGAGGAAGGGAAAAAACTAAAAATGGAAATTTGGTGGCGCATAGGTACTCGTCACCATAACTATACAATACACACATGAAATTTCACTTAGCACATAAGTCGGGGATTCCTATTCCCTCAAGTCAAGGTTAAACCAAATACTTACCTCAAGCGAGCGGGTAATTCAACATCAACCACCGCTTTACCTCTTTATTCCACCATTAATTCACTCGTATCTAGCCACAATAAATTTAATAACATCAATAAATGCTAAATAAACTAATTCTAATGCATGAATAAATATTTCTCAATGGTTTTCCCAAAAGTCAAAAATCGACCCGGACCCGCTTGATCAAAACTTGAAATTCAAACCAAAACTACCAATTACCCATTCTTCCACGAACTCAAATATGTAATTGGTTTTGAAATACGACCTCAATTTGAGGTCCAAATCTCCATAATTCGAAAATCCTAATTTCTGTCCAAGAACACCCAATTTCCTATGAAAAAACCCTATATTTTGAAGTGAAATCATGTAAAAGATGAATTAGAATTAAGAAGATGAGTTAGAAATCACTTACCTATGATTTGGAAAATTTAAGCCTTTGAAAAATCGCCTTGGGATGTTTAGGGTTTGAGAGAATTGAAAAATGGTAAAAATCCCGTCTGAAATATCGTTTAACATGCTTCTGTTATCGCAATTGCGATCAGGGGTTCGCAATTGCGAACCCTGTAAATTTTCTGTTGCCTTCGCATTTGCGACAACTATGACCTTCGCATTTCTGCCAAATTGTCGCATTTGCGAGGATGCCCAGGCCTGGTTTGCATTTGCGACATTATTGTCGCATTTCCTAGGCCTGCTCACTTCGCAATTGTGAAGCTGCAAGATCAGAGGCCTATGCAAAACACTAGATGCATCAGCTGAGTTTTCCTAAGTTCCAATCACTTCGTAGCCTATCCAAAACTCACCGAGCCCTCGGGGCTCTAACCAAACATGCACGCAAGTCTAAAAACAATATACAGACTTGCTCATGCGATCAAATCATCAAAATAACATCAACAACTTTGAATTTAGCCTCACATTCATGAAATTCTGAAGAACACTGAAATTGTCCATTTTCTCAACTAAGGGTCCGTTTTATACCAAATCAACTCCGATTATTACCAAATTTCACAGATTCGACTTAATTATTATTTTAAACCTGTATCGGGCTCCGGAACCACAGTATGGGTCCGATACCATCAAGATAACACACCATTTTATTTCCAAAAATCCTTATATTTTTCAGCAAATAATTATCTTTAAAAATTCTTTTCTCGGGCTAGGGATCTCGGAATTCAATTTCGGGTATTCACCCAAGTCCCATATTTTATTACGGACCCTACGGGATCGTCAAATCATGGGTTCTGGTCCGTTTACCAAAAAAAAGCTCACCGAAGTAATCAATTTTAAAGGCCAAATTCATTATTTTTCTTAAATTTCACAAAAAAAGAAGCTTTCAGGAAACGCGCACGAACTGCGCACGCAAATCAAGGTAAGACAAAAGGAGAGTTTTAAGGCCTCAAAATACATATTTGATTTCTAAAACAAGAGATGACCTTTTGGGTCATCACATAGGCATTCACCGTTCCAATGTTCCCATGTTCCCTTTTCATCCTATCAGTATAAAGCTAAGAGTAAACACAGTAACACCATCTTGAAGTAAGAATTAACTAGCCAAAGCATTCATGACCACGATGGTTTGGATAATTGTCAGTATAGCTCTAATCGAATACTTGTTGCACATATTACATTCACAGTCGGTTTTCCTCCCCTCTTTCGGAACTCCAAAATGAAAGAAACAATGTATAAAGGAGGAGTTATAGGGGACACGTACAGACCAAAATAGGAAACCATGTATGTAAAGCAAGTGCAATATTTATATCTCAAGGGCAATATGTAAAGGAAACCACGAATAGATAACACCAATAAGCAAAAAGCTTTAAGAAAATTCACCACCACAAGTTCTTAGGAAAATATCCAATAAGTATTTTCATAAAAACATATAAGAAACCAACTACGAAGTTCTCAATGCTAAAGAAATGAAACTGTCTAAATACTAGTTGGCAGTAACATCTTGTCACTGGCTCATATCCCACAACAAAGGCATCACTCCATCTGTGTGAAAAAAAGGCAACCAAAATAAGGGCCGACCTAGTTCAATACCCACTTCGTGGGTGTCTGGGGAAGGGAATACTCTAGGCAACCTTCCCTCTGCTTTGCAGAGAGGCTGATTCGAACCCGCGACCTGACACTCCACGGCAAGCAAGCTTAACGCTGAGCCAAGCTGGCCCTTCTAAAATAGTTTATCACAAAAACTTTCTAAATAAGCATGTTCAATACGTACAATAATCAGAAGTAAAGAAAAGGCTGCAAACAAATGGCTCTATAGTGGCAAAACCTATTTGATTGGATTTAAACAACCGAATTTGAGCACTCAGATGCATTAGTATACAAGTCAAGTGAACTTCTTACAGACCCATGAGAACTAACATATATAGAGGAATTTATGGAGTTAGTCAGGCTAAAACTTGTACTATTACGTTGTCTTATTCTTCTTTAGAATAGACAGTTGTATTTAGAAATAAAGGGAGCAAGTTATGTAGAGACGATGAAAGAACTCAACTGCCAGCACAATTGAAAGGGAAAAAAATTAAAGTTCTGTAATAGTACCTTTTGCCTTTTTGCTTGTGCAACATCATTTTGTTGAGGAGAAGTCCCAACATCTTCATTGGTAAGCTGGACAAACAGCATGCTTAGAAACTCAACTGCAAGCATAATAGAAGGAAGTAAACTTAAGTTTTGTAATAATACCCTCTGCCGTTTTGCATCTGATGGGCTTTGCGCACAATCATATAGTTGACAAGAGGTGCCAACATCTTCGTTAGCAGGCTGCACACACATAGATTAATCTTAGAATTAAAGCCAAGGGTGACACCGGATGCAAAGTCTATGCAGGTCGTGTAAGTATAGAGCAAAAGATGGCGAAACGTTACACTTACTTCATCAGCTGATTCATGAACACTTTTAGATCCAGAAGATACGCCTTTCCCTGCATTCTCAGTGATATCTTTGGTTGGTCCAGGTGTAGCAGCTTCTTCTACATGGAGTTCAACACGGGGGAATTAGAAACTTCTCAAAATTTGTAAGAACATGATATATTTATGTTCTCCAAATTTGTAAGACCATATGTGTAATAGTCAAAGGTATACTCTATACATGCTAATTTCAAATTTAGGTACGGCCAAAAGCGGATTCAGAATTTGAAGGGTTCGAGTTTGGAGTGGGTTCAAATATTGTTATCTGTACTTATTTAGTGAACTTTGTAACACATATATAGGGTTTGAGTCAAGGTTACAGAGTTTAGATGAATCTGTAACTTATGCACTACATCCACCTTTGGATATGCCTCAATCTCTTCTATCTTTTTCTCCCTCCTATTGAGTAACACACCCCATACAAAAGAAAAACAAAATAATTAGTATAGGTCTGTAAGATGTAGAATTCCTAATTAATTACCTTCGTTGTCTTTTGGCTGTTCTTTGGCAAATACTGTTTCCTCAAAAGAGCCGTCTTGATCCTTTCCGGATTTGCCTTCACTTTCTACATCAGATCTTTGATTCTGCATCTTCTTCTTACGATCATGTTCTTTCCCTTTCAAACCGAACATATACTGTAGAAGTTTACAAAAAGCAAGTTCAACGAATTATATATCCAAATTTAAGAATTCATTCCGGCACAGAGTAAAATCTTCCCCCTATAGTTCTAATGGGCTCAAAGTTGGAAAAATAATTACTATGATGAACAAAGAAAAAAGGACCATAAAGCAGTAACATTTGCTAGGTCAAATCAATCATATATGTTTGTGAAAAACACAAGTGAATAAAAGGAAAGAAAATGAATGACAAAATTAGATTTGGAAAGAAGCAAACTCACCAAAATCCAATCACTGTCTTTCATTGTAAGAGTTATCACGAGCAAATATCAGTGTCTCCTCTTGGCTGGTCAGCTATTCCCTAGGCAATTCAAAACAAATCAGTTCAAGAAGATATATGTGGGAAGAAATAGTTGATGTTCATCATATCACAAGAGATCATTAAGAGTTCATAGTTAAAAAGAATAGGCTATCATACCATATTAAGATATCAAGATCAGCACAGCTAACAAATAGGTAACATTTAGTAAAACAAGAAAAGAAATGATGAATTTTAGTACAACGATGATGATTTTTTTTTTGGTTTAACCACTAGGATTCACTAGCTCGACTAATTCACATTCGTGCTGCATATATGACCCATTTAAGGGGAGCAGAAACAAGGGTAAAGGAAATGATACAAAGATTTGACTTGAGGAATGCTAGAAATCAATACTTCAAAAACACCAAAACAAAATTCAGAAAGAAATCAAGAATACTCTTATAAATCAGATACTTTATCAAAACCTGAACGAGATTCACAGAAAACCCACAAAAATTCATCGCTCAAATCACTAGAAAAACAGTTAAGATCACTGGTTTTTTAACTTAAAAAAAAATAGAAGAATCTTGTTCTTCTTTAGTTAAAAATGTAACGCCTATAAAGATAGAATGGTTGAATGTGAACTCACCTTTTTGTAATATTGGTTTTGTTGAGCATTGTCTTTACTTGAAACTCTATTTATACAAACTGAATGAAGGCTACAGTTTGACTCCCTGTAATCTATTTTGGATTCTGCACTATCTGGCACTACTCTTTTTTGTATCGATCAGTTAATTCAGTGAACTTTACTGATTGTACAAGTGAAATTAAAAAAATATATATACTATTAAAGTCATTGAACTTTAATCGTTGTATCAACAATGTCTCGAAACAGGTTCAATGGATTAGCTATATTGTTAGTTGAAAAAAACTTATAAGGAGAAATTGATTATAAGAAAATTATTACTTTGTCTGTTTCAATTTCGATGAGATAGTTTGACTTGATACGAAGTTTTAAAAAAATAAAAGAAACTTTTGAAACTTAAGGTTTTAAAAGCTTAAGGGTTAAAAGCTTTGTGGCGCCCTTACATTTGTATAGTTATAACTACTTCTCATTAAGGGTAATGGGTAAAACGAAGAGTTTAACGTTGAATCATTTCCAAATTTAGAAATATGTCATTTATTTTAGAACAGACTAAAAAGGAAGTACTTCATCTAATTTGAAACGGAGGGAGTAATAACTTTGCATCTAAAAAAGTCTAGAAAAATAAACTTTAAATAAATAAATAAAAAATTAAAAAAGTTAAGACCCTTCGTAAAGATTCACTTTAGTCCACAAAATTCCTTGGACCGCCTCTGAATATGGTATAAGATGCTTTTGCTTTTTTCGGAATATAATTAAGTCCAATTTAAAAAGAAACAATTGAAGTTTCAACTAGTTAACCTGATGACTGAACATATCATATGTAACGCACTAGCTTACATGCACGCAGATTTTCGATAGCCAAAATGGTCGGTATTCGATTGGAAATCACATATTTCTAACTACTTTCCGACCGAAATTGGTCGGTCGGAAAACAATATCAGACCGAATCTGTCAGTGATCTTAATCTTTTGTACTTGTGTTAAAAATCAAATTCATATATATAAATTCAATAAGCCGTCTTTTCTAGAATTAGGGGTGGGCATAATACCGATCGAACCGAAAAAACCGGCCGAACCGTAAATTTCGATTTTTCGATTTCGGTTTAATCGGTTATTCGGTCAGTGTACGATTTTTAAATAATTAAATTTTGTGTTTTCGGTGCGGTTTGCGGTTTTGATGTTTCGGTTTTCGGTTACACCGAAAAAACGAAATTTGTATATATAGCTTTCTCATTCCTCTTTTACTTCCACTCACAAACAACGTAGGGTTAAGTGTCATACAGTTTACATTTGGAAAATTTGGTAGCAATTCAGAAGTGGTTGGACAATCATTGTCCTGTTTAGTTGCTTTGAGGAAATGGCTAGAGAACATCAGAAGTCCAATGATTGAAAATTAGGTCCATTAGGTCTTGAATAATTCCACTCTCAGCTCATTCAGGAGATTTTGGAAAGAGACTCTGACGTATCAAGGGCAAGCGTTTATTGACTTCTTATTTGGTACTTCTTTTCTTTTTCATATTTTTACTTTTTTCAACCACGATTTTGGTTTTATGTTTAATGCCGTAACATAGTATCTCACTTAGCTCAAATTCATTTCTTTCTTCTTCTACGTATTTGTACTGATCTTGATAATTGGGAAGCAGGCAAATCTTTATAACTACTATAAGTTTTTCGTGTTTATTGATAAGTTATATTGTCGATTTTAATTTGTTAACATTTTGATACTAATGTCTTAGCTACAAAGTTGAAATATAATATGCATATGAAACAACCCGCAATCCCGAAAACACAATGAAAAGAAGTAGAAAATTTTGGAGAGCCCGGCAGAAATGAGGTTTCATGATCTAGCACCTTTTTATGTGATTCTTTTCCAGAATAACGCTCAGTTTTTGTGTGGGAGCCTTCCTCCACTGTATATATTCTCCACTGAAACAGTGAAAGAATAACCACTGTTTGGAAGTTTATGACCAGGGGAAGTAAATCCAAGATATAAAAATCTTGAACTGTTAATAACCGAAAAACTAAACTGGAAATAACCGAACCGAACCTTGAAAAAATCGCACCGAACCGTAAATACTTTGGTTTGATTTGGTTATTAAAATCACAAACCGAAAACCGTATTAACCGAACCGTACTTTCATAATAACCGATTGAACCGACCGATGCCCACCCCTATCTAGAATACAGAATCCACAAACTCAAAATCCCGGACCTGCCTAAATTATGACCTAGTGTGATGACCACATTAATGGCTTGGATAACTTCAGTATGGCATCCAACGAAGAAAAAATACTTGGAAATTCACATTTGGCATTCCTACTATATAATCTCAAGGCAATGTATGTAACAGCATATATCATGAAAAAACAGCACCAATGAGCAGAAAGCTTAAAATCCTTTGTTATCAGTTTTTAAGATCGTCGCAAAACAGAAAAGAAAATAACTACGAAGTTTTGCAAAGCTGAAGAATGATGAAACTGTCTATTAGTAACTGGGAACATCTTGTCGCCAGCCGATACCCGAATACACAACGTACTACAACAAAATAGGCTCCCACAACAAAGGCATCACTCCATCTGTGTCAAAAATAGCAACCAAAAACTTTTTATCAGGAAGATATACTAAATCAATAAGCATGTTCAGCACCTACCATAATAAAAAATTAACACGATGCTGCATTCAAATGAATCTCTAACTATTCCATATATCCTCTAAAGTATCGGAACCTAATTGATTGTTTAACATATTGTTGAATATATAGTACACTTGCATCGGAAAACTAAGGGAATATTCAAGTTAAAAGATACAGCATTCCTATGTAGGTTAAAAATAATTTGTTGTATATACAGTCAAAACTCTCTATAAAAGCTTCGTTTGTTCCGATATTTTTTGGCTGTTATACTGACGTGCTCTTATAGAGGACATATATTATAACATAATATAAAAATAAGTTCCGAGAAAAACTTGGTTTTTATAGCGAATGACTGTTATACGGGGATAATGTTATAGAGAGGTTTGATGGCATGGGCGAAGCTACACCATTCAAGGGAGGTCAATTGACCATCCTTACTTGAAAATTACACTATGTATATAGGCTAAATATTACTCCTTCTGTTCCAGTTTATGTGAACCTATTTCCTTTTTGATCCGTTCCAAATGAATGAACCCTTTCTATATTTGGTAACAATTTAGCTTAAACTTATAACTCTACCCTTAATGAGAAGCTTTTATTACCACACAAATACTCTGGGCCCCATTTGAACTTGTTTAGGACCACAAATTCTAAAAGTCTTTATTTTTTTCTTAAACTCCGTGCCCCGTCAAACAGGTTCACATAAATTGGAACGGAGGGAGTATGTTATAAAGGCATATAACATATATTGAACACTCTTTGTTGGAAATTCTTTTTCAATTCTTTCATGTTTAAACACCCTTGGAAAAATTTCTAGCGTCTGCCACTGTTTGACAGTATAATCCCTTGACATAAGAGAAACTTCTAACGTAGTGGTAAAGGGTTCAAAAATTACTTATATCGTAGTTCAAATCCCAAGTATGCCATTCTTACATTTTTGTGAATCCCCTTACCAGAATTCCACTGGTTAATGGATTTAACTAGGAGTTAGTCAGGCTGAAACTTGTACTATTATTTTGTTTGAAGTTGAGACAGTTTGAAATTATGCCACTTTCTCATGTTACCTTGTTTTCTTCTTCCTTAAATTATAAGGTTCGATGTGGAAGCAACAGGAAGAGGTGTTATGTAGAGAGGATGAAACAACTCAAACTGTCAGCATAATGGAAAGGAAGAAAGCTTAAATTGCAGTAAATAATACCCTTTGTCGTTTCGCATGTGATGAGCTTTCAGCAAAATCAGCTGTTCGTCGATGAGCGGTCCCAACATCTTCATTAGCAGGCTGCACAAACATATCGATGCTTATGATAAAAGCTGAGTCTATGCTAGTTGTGCAAGTATAGAGAAAACGATGGTTGTCAAAATCCAAAACGAATAGAATTATCCATAAGATTGTAGTATTTAACATTAACGGTGTAAAATACACTTACTTCACCAGCTGATTCATTAGCACTTCTAGGTTCTATAATTGATGGTCGAGAAGATACACCTAATATCCCTGTGTTGTCAACGATGGCATCAACAGCTGCACCTGCAGGTGTAGCAGCTTGAACTTCACCACTGAGGAACATACTTCTCAAAAGTTGGCTAACTTCCGTTGGTACGCCACTTCCTGGTGGCACCTGAGCTTCAGTTTAATCAGCTGTGGCAACTATGGGTCTAAAAAAGTATCTGGTGTATCTAATTCGTAACACGTTTGGTGCTTGTCCTCCTGATTAACAATTAATGATCAGAGAATCATCTTCGAGAAAACTTTTAAAACCAAGTTCAGGCTCAACAAAATCTTGATACTTTTATCCATTTTTATAGTTAGTAAATCCAACTTAACCTTAACCTATTTACAGGCTTACAGCCACTGGCACTTTCTTTACATTATATGTGCTGAAACCTTCACTGTAATTTTTTATTATAATGGGCAAAGATGATTCATATAGCCGACACCGACTTAGAACTGTAACATAGTTGCATGTGCTGAAATTTTGTTGCATCTGTTTCAATTTCACGTAGATATAATTTCACTAATTTATACATCGTAAAATGAACGGGCCAATTAATCAGTTTTATTATTTTGGTAAGGAAACAAGTATTTCCATTGGAAGCTAGCAAGTAATAATTCACAAAGGGACTATATTATTTCATTTCTATTTATGGTGACATAAAACTAAACGTTCATCTTACCTTGCTCATTTGCCAGCTAAATAGCATACAGAAATAATGTCAAATCTTATGAACTACCTACATAACGAACCTCCAATCATTTGTGTACCAACTTGCATTTGGTGCAGCCGCGTACCATTATCATTTACTAAACCAGAGTTGATCAGGCTGTGTATTGTTGAGAGCAGCACAGAATAAAGTTCTTCCTGTTGACGGACAGAACGTTGGATTTACAAAGTTTAATTTTCAGATATAGATTTGGTTTTAGTAGAGGAACAATGGCGAGGCTACCTGGATGGACAGTGGACCCGAGTCGGCTATATAGACCGCAGGGCCAGCATTAACTACGGCAGTACTCTGAACACGATAACAGACATGATCATGTTATTAAGAGAAAAAATAATCCATTTAGTAGAGAGCAAAGTATAATACCCCATTGTCACCCATTCGGACCCCCATCACTGTGCGGCCAAGTTCAAGAAAATATGTGCCTAGATTGTTAAACATTGTTCCGACTGTTGTCTGTGCATTTAACTGGATTCCCTGGCGCACCCTCGGATCACGCACGTTCAGATTTTGCCGCAGATCCCTTTCCAATTCCTATGCCAACAGAAAATCCAACCAGTCAAAAATGTTCGGCTGATCTTAGAACATTTGAAGGAATTGGAGATCAGTTAATAAAACATAAGCAGGAGCAAGCACTTACAAGAAAGTGCTGTGCAGTTTGGTTAATAAGCATATCCCTAGTGGACGACAGCATTCTTGCTAATTGTTCTACTTCTGCAATTCCTTGTGAAGGAGTGAAAGTATTGGATGCACTTCCGAGTACCTCATTCGTATTGTTTTCTGTTCCTGATAATAGATAATGACTTATCCACATACCTCTAAAGTGACAGGAAAACATAAAAGAGGAAGAGAAGTACTGACCGCTTATTATAAATCCTCGTCTCATTCGGTTGAGATATCGTGACAAAGTTTCTATAGAGTTAGGGATTTCCTGCAACAACCAGACTATATTATACCGTACTTCTGTACAACCTAAATTACAAATCCCAAGAAAATACTATAATACTTTGAACGGCAGCGACAACCCCCTCAATATTACGCTTTTTGCAGAGGATGTATACACACATAAAGCATGTTGAGATATAAGAACTATAAGGATGATCAAAATGATAATATGCAAATGAAATTACCTGTTGAGTATTGGGAGAAATCCTATCAGTAGCACCTGAGGTAGAGCAAATAGAACAGGCAGGAGTAAGTAACAGCTAGCTCAAAATGGGCATTATTGAGTTAACTGAATAGAAATGTAAAGACACGAAGTANCACCTGAGGTAGAGCAAATAGAACAGGCAGGAGTAAGTAACAGCTAGCTCAAAATGGGCATTATTGAGTTAACTGAATATAAATGTAAAGACACGAAGTAAAATTTCTTCAGCTAGAATACAGAGAGCTGATAATGAGCCGAAGGACAAAATGCGTTAAGACAAGTACCAAAATCACATGACCAGTAAACAGAAGGAGTAGCTGGTGACACGTCTATCTTAGAACTTAGAAATCACAGAAAACTACCCATAGCTTATTAAATGGTTTTGAAATTTTCTACTTCACTTGCAATACAAAAAGAAACTAAAGAATAATTAGTAAACAATTTCTAATGGATATTTAGGAGGAGATTGTCTACACAACTTCTCAACCAACATCGTATTAAAGAAAGCTCATTAAACCTAGGCAACAGGGAGAATTACCAAAGGGTGGCATGCTCTGGACGGTGCAAACCAGGTGCAAAGTATCACCATTTTGAATATCTAATTAGCATTAAGTCTCTGATGGGGAAAGAAATAATAAGAGCAAAGAGACATAGCCTAAAACTCCTACACGTAAATGCATCAAATCATAAGGAAACTGCCACTTGATGTTTAAAGAAAAGTGCTACTTTGAGAAACTACTGCAGTAGTAATGCGTTTTAGTTATATTATACTAAAGATGATCATATATAAAGTGAATAAAAAGGATACTGTATGAAGAAAGGGGGTCATTATCCTGTAAGACTTTTCCACAATAGATTAGACGCTGTTGTTCCATTGGCATCCCTATCATAAGAGACACCTGTTCTTTCAAGTTCCATGCCTTCATCTGCATGAAATCGCAAATGGAGATCAGCACATAACCGAGAACCATTTTAGTGAATAAAAAAGTGAGGATGCATGCATAAATTATACATGTGGTTGTGTTGTGCAAGCAAAAACCGCATGGTTTAGTGTTAAACGTACACAACTAATTTATCGCACAAATTTCTTTTACTTAATGGAATAGGTAACACCGTAACAGTTCAGAAGTTAATATCAATAAACAAGTAACTACCTGATTGCCAATGCGCAAATTGTGGGTTTGAGAATTCATAGTTTTTACTTTTATCTCAATCGTTGTATCATTGCCTTCAGTTCCATGGCCCTCAGAAGTTTCACCAGTGTAAATCATTTTCTTTCAACACCTTACGCACCTGAAGCAGGTCAAGTTATAATCTTTAGTGTTTCTCCATTGTTGTTTATACATTTAACATGCACATCAAGATAACAGGGACTACCAGTTGACGATGAGATCCATCCTCAACATCAATATGAGAGCAGAAATTTACAATGAAGATGAAACAATTAACCGGTAACTGGTCTTAACCATACAGATGGAAAGTAACATTTATTCAAGATCGAGTTCCATTAACTTTAAGTTCTTACTATTATTTGGAAATCTATCATTACTTTAGAGCTTATCGGGGCAGGGGTAAGGTCTACGTACATGTTACCCTCCCCAGACCCCACTATGTGGGACATCACTGGGTAGTTGTTGTTGTTGTATCATTACTTTAGAGCTTGTTAAGAATTCTAATGTCAACTTACAATGTGCACATCCTAAAGACTCGCAAATTATAACCGCCAGAGAAAATAATTAGAGACAAGGCGAAAAGATTACCACTAATGAAACACTGACAAATAAAGGAAGATGAATAGATATTACAGATCTTAGAGCTTATGCAGCAACCCTAACTAAACTTATGTGCACATATGGAAGTACAAACTCCAAAATAATGGAAACTGTTCAGAACTTGCAACAGCGGATTGCATGAAATTTGTACAGTTTGGTAAATGAATGAACTTTCAGTAATGAATAGCCTTGTGGAATCTAAATAAATCACTATCTAAAAGCAATTAATGAAGTTTCTTTACAAGAAACAAACTGAATATCTACGAATCAAAAGCCACTAAACGTATTTTAATTTTAACAGTGATGGCCTAGTTTGAGAATACTACATTGTAACAGGGATCAATTACTAGGTCAGGCTCATTATTGTAGAATTCATTATGATATATTTTATGCACCTTAAATTGAGAAGCTTACGATATCAGCACCACTAACAACGTAACATTTTAAATACTCACAATAGTAAAATTGAAGGAAAGCTTCAAGATTACCAAACCTGCACAACAGTAAATATATCAGCTACATATCGTTAACAAGTTATAAAGAAAAGAAGCTTTTGAAGTGCAGGTTATAAGCCTCAGATTTCATGAGACATATAGGCACACACTAAACAATCAAGAAAACATGTGATGTGTGGGTTAGGCGCACATCACGATTCGAACCTTGACAAAGACAACAACTTGGTATTTAAGTGGAGAAGGGTAGAGGGGCGGGCACATATTTTTCGAACCTTGTGCTACTGCCCCTCGGGATATCTCTGTTACTAAAAATTGCTAAAGTTATATCAACTTTGGGTTCCTATCAGACTTTAGCACATGCATGATGCATTTCCATTCGTAAAATGATTTTCTTGAAGAACTCAACAAACTAAAATACCTAAAGCAAAAGTAGTTTTAAGTTTTAACACAGCCAGGATTGAAAAAATTCAGAGAAACACCCAAATTTTATCATCCAAATAAGGTCATTCCTATATATGCGGTTTTTGATTCATAAACTTAATCAAGACTTCAAGAACTCAAAAAAAGAGATTCAGATAGAAACCAATAAAACTAAAAATTAAGAAGCATTATCAAAAACCTGAAAACCCCCACAAAAATTCATCCCTCAATTCACTGAAAAAAACAAGGTAAAATCTTAACCTGAAAAAAGAGAAGAAACGTAACGCCTAGAAGGAGAAAACAGTTGAATGTGAACAGCTATATATGACGAAAGCTTACTCTTTTTGTAAGATTTCTTTGTGAGCATTGTCTTTTTCTACTAATCTGTAATCCGTTTTGAATTTTGTTTGACTCTCTGTAATCCATTTTGGATCTTCCTACTCTCATACTTCATCAACTTCGTGGCAATTGAGGTTATATTTTGCACCATCACTTTTTTTTCTTTCTTCCGCGCATGAGGTGTTTGATTAAGCTTATAAGTTGTCAAATTAATTTTTAAACACTTTTTGACTTATAAGCACATTTGTTAAAATTAAAATACTTCTTTTATTAAAAACAAATTCCCAACCCATCAATATTTTCGTCACCTTCTCACCATTAAGAATAATCAATTTTTTTTGGTATTTTCTAGAGTGAACAAGTTTGTATATTCTCATAAATGAATATTTATTTTCTATTAGAAATAAATAATTCGATAATACTTCTATTTTCTATATGAATATTTTGTGCACTATTTTAACTATATTCTTACTAACAAATTTTAGTGAATTTATTAACGATCGTATAAGTTTACCCGTAAAACGGTACAATTGAATTTATATGTGTTTTCTAGACAAGTGAATTTATTCAATCCCGAAATAATAAAATAATTGAAGAAACATGCAAAACTTAGCCTTGATGTGAAGATAAAATTGCATAGTAATTTCGAGAGCAGAACTTGCAAGCACAACAGTAATGAAATTAAAGAATAAGAAGATAGAATCGATGGTATAAAGCTTTGAATTGATTGTAGCGTAAGTTTGCCAGAAAAGTTGTCCTTTTTTCAATGATAACATAGCACATTATTTATAGCTGCACCTAGGAAATAAGGTCCTAGGATCATGCCCTTCTTTAATATCAATTATGATGGCCATTGAAGAAGGTATAATGGTGAGCATAAACGCCAAATTTATATAACGGGCAATGCACTAAATGCTGTAAAATATTCTCCATTAAATACCATGGAGCAGAGGGTATTTATTGCATCTTTACAAAGTGTCACTCCCTTCGGTAACAAACGGGACAATTGCGTTCGATTTTAAATATCCTCCACCTTAGGCTCCACGTGTCACTCTCTTAAGTGGCCACTTATCATAGCATATTTTATCCTATACAGATAGCCCCCTGCTTTCCAGTGACATAACTTTATATCATCGAAAAATTGGTAGAAACACTCATTTTGACGGAAATTACTATAATTCCTTCTGAAAAGCTTCTGACAGTTGATTAGACACATGTCGCTCCGCATTTAATGCCCAGAACTTGGATCAACCCACGATTCATCATAACTTTTGCTTGTTATCCTCGAGGAGGATGTTTTAGCTGATCTTACTGATGTGACAAGGATGTTTCAGGAGGCGCTTACTCGAACAGGTGTCTCCGGGCCTTCTTCGGATACAAGTATTTCTTCACTGGGTCCCCGGTTGGTGAACATGCAACTAAAAAGAAAATGTTACTCCACTGATAGGGGAAAGAATAAGAGGGCAAAGAATGCCGCCCCGAGTCATCTCCAGAAGTAGTGGTAACGAGCCCTCAACCCAGGACGACCATAGACACCGTGATGATTGATGATGATGGAGAAGCTAGTGATGAGGCAACTTCTCTACATAGAAGACGACGATCATTATCATCTCAACAAAATGCTCAACCTGTTGAGTTAGTTACACCAATTGAGGACGATGCCTAAGTGCTTTGGGGGAAATTGGAAATGGTATAAAATGCCAACTCTCGTTGCACATTCCCTGTCGCTGCGCCCGGTACCACGAGGCTGAGTACCGGGTCCTTACCGTCTTTGGTTGATGAGCAGCCAACAATCCGCACTGCATTTGTCGCAGTTGCTTCTCACCCTTCAACGCCATCGGCTTCATTGCCTTCTTCACCAACTCTTCTACCATCAAATCTTACATCATCTCCACCGGCTATATCTGCCCGAGAAGAAGATGTTCCTCTTCCCCAGTTCCCAGTCCATGGGAATTTTGGGCAAAATTATGCTGCCTCCTCAGAAGATCCGCATGGGAGGAGCAACGTTACTCTATCGGTCTCCACAGGATGCAATTTTCTATCTCGGCTGGTGGAATTTGCTAACTATCTGAAACTTTTGGCTTCAGAAAAAGATACAGGCACTCTCTCCCGAGAGAGAGAGTGCTTGTTGAACAATGCCATGCACAATGCCGAGCGGTACATTCTTCACTTCTTTTGTCATTTCTTCTGTCTTTGACTGAATATATCCAGAGTTTGCCTTTCTAGTTTTGTAGGCCAACTTCCTTGCTTCCAAGGCCTCCCGATGTTGATTCGGGAGAAAGAAGAACTTACATCCGTGGGGTATCAACTTTTGGCTGAGAGATAGCAAATTGCTACCCGCCTCTTAGAATTGGAAGACAAAGCCGCTGAGGCCATTATGTTGGAGGCTCATTTGCAACAAAGCGAGCAAGAAGTAGAAATCTTTAGCCAAGAGATTGGTCCGCTAAAAATTCAATTTGATGAGTCCAAGGACAAATGGACTGAGGTCTATAATGTCGTTCTTGCTGCAACCGATCACGAGGCTGCCTCCGCTGAAAGACTGACCAACTTAGAGGCATCCTTGAACTCCAAAGCTGAAGAGATTGTTGTTGTAGGGGTGAAACATGCCCAGGTGGAGGAGAAGTATAGGAAGAATATTGGCTCTTTAGCTCAACTGTCTCCGACCTTGACGTTAGCCTCAGATCCATTAGATCCGTCCAGGAAAACTTTTATGCCGAGGTAACCCAAATCAAAGAAGAACTTAAGCGCTAAGTGGCTTCCCTCATTGTTGAGAAAACATATGTTATGTAGGAAACCCTTGGAAGAGGCCAAAGCGGGTATCATTGACTTTGATACCAAAATCGCTAATACCTATGATCTTGAGTTAGTTGCTAAAATAGGTCTCCCGGCAGAGCCTGATGCTTTCGATTTTTTCGGTTCTCGTTATAAAACTTCGGTAACTGAAGTGGAAATGGAAGATGAAGATGTTTGAGGCCAAACTGATGAGGGCCAAAATGTTGAGTCATCGGTGGATCTACGCACTTCCCTTGGGGTTGCGGACAATTCTCTTCCTCAAGGTTCTAAAGATGTAGTAGTTTAGCTTTTCTTTTGTTTTTCCAACTTTTGTATTTGTGCTGCTTTGGCATGTTACCATAAATAAAGACATCTTTTTTCTTAAGTAATGTTTGATTCTTTCTTTTGTTTGAATATTTATGCAAGTTTTAATCTTTGCATTCTCTTTTTCTTTTGCTTAAGTGTTTTGCGCAAGTTTTATTATTTGCGTCTTATTATGTAAAGCCTTGGGTGTGTTTTTCTCCAAAAGTATTTGGATTCAGGGCACAAATTCTTCTAAAATATACTCTTTATGCCCTCTTATATTTACAGTGCTCTTGAAGAGGACATCTCATGTTCATTACAGTACTAGCATTTGAAGTACTTGTTTAACTTTCAAATGATAAATTCAATTATTGATCAGACAAGAAACAAGATGGAAAAATAAAAGGACTTCACTGTATTCCTTCCATTTTCAAAAAGTACATAAGCATTCGTATGCTAAAAAGATATTGTCATTTCTTGTGGCTAATTCGTACAACTTGTTTCTACGGCGCTGATGTGCAGATCCCTGGTCCCGATGATATAACTATGTTCCCTATTTTTGTGTTTCGACCGACATGACCGTCATTGTTGCCGTATTATCATATCATTACCCCTCTCCCCAAGTGTTCTAATACGAAGAATACAAATTGGAACACTGGAAATCTTGCACCTTCAAGGATATCACTAATGAATTACTAGACAATATTCAGCTCGGTAACAAACTTCGCTTCCCCGTTAGGAATTTATACTATCGAGCAAAAGACTATCTAACAATCCTCTAGTGGTTTGCACTTGTGAACGGTCGGGTAACATTTGCTTGATAGCAAACTCACTTTCCCGGTGGGAATTTTGTTATCGAGCCAAAAATATTTAACCGCCCCAAAGTGGCTCTTCGCTTGTGTGCCTTGCTATTAAAAGTCTTATTGATTCTGTTGAAACTTTCTTCAAAGTATGATGTCCATTGCTGTCTCGTTAAAAATCTTGCTAGAAAAATCCAATTGGGACAAAACTGGACGAAGGGAAAAATAATACAGCACATACTTTCAGTACAGGTGATGTTTGTCAGCAATAATATCTTTTGAGGTTTTCCACATTCCTGTTGCTTGGCAACTTTTCTCTAGCTTGATTCTCCAACCCGTACGAACCTTTCCCGGTGATAGCCAAAACCTGGTAGGGGCCTTCTCAGGTTGGACCTAGCTTCCCTGAGTCGAGTTCCCAGGTGTTTTGAGTTACTTTATGTAGAATCAAGTCTCCCATTTTAAAATATCGGAGGTTGGCTCTTCTATTATAATATCTTTCCATTCTCTACTTCCGGGCCGCCATTCTAATATGTGCCAAGTCCCTAAGTCTATAGAGTAACTCCAAGTTGACCAACATCGCTTCGTTGTTCGTCTCTTCTCTTGCCTAGAAATATCTTAAGGCAGACTCT
Organism: Nicotiana glauca; assembly: GCA_026770625.1. Classification (NCBI taxonomy): domain Eukaryota; kingdom Viridiplantae; phylum Streptophyta; class Magnoliopsida; order Solanales; family Solanaceae; genus Nicotiana; species Nicotiana glauca. The sequence continues at coordinate 37,888 of MU745812.1, forward strand.
CCTACTTCCACCGGGATTAAGTCCTCTGCTTTGTACACAAGGGAAAAAGAAGTTTCTCCCGCGCTCGATTTGGTCATCATTCAGTATGCCCATAACACTCCAGGTAGTTCCTCAGGCCATTTACCTTTAGCTGCTTCTGACCTTTTCTTGAGATTTTTTATAATCACTTTGTTCCTTGATTCCACTTGAGCATTTGCACTCGGATGATAGGGTGTAGATGTGATTATCTTTATTTTCAAACCTTCAAGGAACTTTGTGATCTTCACGTCAATAAATTATGGCCTATTATCATATGCTATCTCTTTTGATATTCCAAACCTACAGATTATGTTCTCCCACAAGAAATACACCACTTCATGTTTGCTGATCTTCTGATAAGGACATATTTCAACTGTCACGACCCAATTCCCAAACCCGGTCGTGATGGCGCCTCTCGTGAAGACAAGGCTAGCCAACAGAACAACAATGCCCTTTTTAACAGTTAATAAACATAAATGAATGAATAATACGACTTAATGGCATTAATAGCTGACATTTACCACCCAACACAACCCGATCGGGGTGTCACAAGTCACGAGCATCTAAAGAAGACTGGACACCACTACAGGGCCAATAATATATACAAAATAAAATCGAGAGTTCAAAAGATGAAGTCTGGTACCGCGAACGCTGGCGGTCACCTTGTTCAGCTTCAATAGTCATACCTTCGATCAGCTAGTAACCCGACTTAATGAATAATACGACTTAATGGCATTAATAGCTGACATTTACCATCTAACACAACCCGATCGGGGTGTCACAAGTCACGAGCATCTAAACAAGACTGGACACCACTACAGGGCCAATAATATATACAAAATAAAATCGGGAGTTCAAAAGATGAAGTCTGGTGCCGCGAACGCTGGTGGTCACCTTGTTCAGCTTCAATAGTCATACCTTCGATCAGCTAGTAACCCGCTACCAGGTGAACAATACCTGCAACTGCACGCGAGGTGTAGGGAGTAAAGTTAGTAATCAAACTCAGTGAGTAATAAGAGTAAATAACAACTGAGCAGCAAGAAATCACGTAAGAGCACTCCATCATGCAATATGGGACAGAACAACCCTTTGAGAAAACAGTGAAACCATGAAAACCCTTTAGAAATATCGGGTTCAGTTAAAAACCACTTTTAAAAATATCCTTTTCCAACAGTCAAGCATATGAATACGATATCAGATAGTGCAGGTCATCACATAAGTCAGCCCCTCGGGCACAGCACTCCACCAACAAATAACACTAGGGTATCTGGTAAGCAATGCACGAAGTAGCATGGATGCCAATGAAATGTGAGTGCTAAATGTCATTACACGAAATACAAACAGGAACCAATGAATGAATGAGATGCAATGCACATGACCGCTGCGGTGCGCAGCCCGATCCATTTAGGTACCCGCACTCACTGTGGGGGTTCAGACTCCGGAGGGGCTCCTACATCCCAAGCGCAATATCAATATCACACCGCTGCGCGCGTGCAGCCCGATCCATCCTCAGTCCAGAAAATGCACACATAACACTGCTGCGGTGCGCAGCCCGATCCATGCTCAGTCCAGAAATGCACATAAGCCACTAGGGCAATATTCAAGTAACAGTTCTCAGTTCTGAACGTTAAAAATATGTAGTTTAAGTTTTAGAACCTTAGAAGTATGTCTGGACATTTCAAAATAGTGTTTAACTCAGGACCGAAATCATTTAACATGCTAAGTATCATGGAAACAGTGATAATAATCCTTAAAGGATTCAAATAATCGGCACGAAACCCAAAACATAGCAATCAGTCCAAATTATGATAATAACAAGTAGTTTAGTCAAATACGCGGTAAAAATCAACAACCGGGACGGACCAAGTCATAATCCCCAACGGTGCTCTACCCCACGCTCGTATCCGACATGCAAGTCACCTTAATACATCACTACGATATGCAAATCCGGGGTTTCAAACCCTCCAGATATCATTTACAAGTATTACTCACCTCGAACCGATGAAATTCCTCGCTTGCGACGCCTTTGCCCCTCAAATTGGCCTCCACGCGCGTCGAATATAACCAAAATCAGAGTGAATACATTACAATATGCTAAGGGAACAATACACAATCAAAAACAATCGAAAAATATCAAGAATCTCGAAATTAGCAAAACCCGAGCCCCGGGCCCGCTTCTCAAAAAATTACAAAACTCACATTACCGGATTCTTCGTCTCGCCACGAGTCCATACATACCAAGAACTCCCAAATCTAAGCTCAAATGACCTACCAAATCCCAATTTGAAATATCAAAACTCAAGCCCTAGTTCTTCAAATTTTCACCCAATATTCCAAGAATTAAAGGTTGATTCTTCATTAAAATAGCGTTTCTAGGTCACGAGACTTACCTCCAAACAATTTCCGTCAAAACTCTCTTCAATTTCTACCAAAAAGCTCTTGAGGTGGTTCAAAAATGGAGGAAATAATGAATGGGTCGCGGATGAAATAACATAATAAACCCTTCTGCCTAGCTAACTTTTCTTCTATGCGAACGCGAGGTCCCTCTCGCGTTCGCGATGCACAAAATTTCCACTAGCCAATATTACTCTTCGCGAACGCGGTGACTTACCCGTGAACACGATGCTTGGGCCCCTGAACCTGCGCGAACGCGACCCTTTGAACGCGAACGCGTTGAACACCTGAGTTGGGGCCTCTCCTTCCACTACGCGAACACGTGCCCAACACCGCGAACGCGAAGTACCATGTCCTCAACCTACGCGAACGCGTGGCCCTAACGCGAATACAAATAACACTATCCAGACCTCCCAACTTTACTCACGCGTTCGCGACACACCCTAAGCGAACACGAAGAAGGAATCTTCTGCAATTACACAGCTGAAAAAACAGCAATTCCAAAAATCCAAAAATGATCCGTTTGATCACCCAAAATCAACCCGAGGCCCCCGGGACCTCAACCAAAGGCACCAGCATATCCCAAAACATCACATGAACTTGTTCCAATCATCAAAATACCTCAAAGAACACTAAAATCATGAATTCACATCGGATTCAAGCCTAAGTTCTTCAAGAAATTCCGAAATGCACTTTCGATCAAAAACGCGACCAAACGATGTCCGAATGACCTGAAAATTTGCACACATATCCAACATCACCTAATGGAGCTACTGCAACTCTCGGAATTCCATTCCGATCCTCAAATCAAAATCTCACCTATCAATCGGAATTTGCCAAAATTCTAACTTCGTCAATTCAAGCCTAATTCTACACCGGACCTCCAAAATCAATTCTGATCACGCTCCTAAGTCACAAATCATCCCCCAAAGCTAACCAAATCACCGGAAATCACATCCGAGTCCTCTAACTCAATAGTCAACATTTAGTTGACTTTTTCCAACTTAAGTTTTCCTTAAAGAGACTAAGTGCCTCATTTCTTATCAAAACCAATCCAAATCAATTCTCATACACCACATACCGATAATGAAATATTAAGAAGCAATAAACGGGAAAGAAACGGAGCAGTAAAACCTGAGACGACGGGTCGGGTCGTCACATCCTCCCCAACTTAAACAATCGCTCGTCCTCGAGCGTACCCAGAGTTGTACTAGAAGCCAACCAATGGCTGAATGACCATACCAAGCATATACCCGGGGTGATCCCACGTTACCCTGTCTTACATAGGTCCGATAATACAACACGGCTGAAATTTTCACAGTCCATCTAGACCATAAACCGTAAAACCACATTGCACTTTCCGAGATCATACCCAGAATAAACCCGAACCAGCTGAAATAACCCACACCTGCAACCTCAGGTGAAATTATACAATATGCCACACAATCCAACACTCGAAACGATAGTCTCTATTCAAAGCAGTTGCCCACAATACCAAATACCGATCGAAACCTCTTATTAGCTAAAGTCTTATTCCAACACTTTCATATACTACCAACGATAAATAAAACACGTGATAAACCATAACCATTCCTCAAATTACCCATACACAAAGCCACTTCCTTCTTGACTAATACCACAATAGATTTCTGGGCCGAACCTCGATATTATCCTTCTAACAAGCTGAGATCAAATTTGTTCGTATTCATTAATGACTCCAACGATCACCTCGAATCCAACATACCATTCTAGTGATATGAAACCTCAACACCGGCCTAAGCCACACTTGCATAATACGTGCACCAATAAGAAACGGTCTGAACATACTCGAATCATGACAAATAACTCAAACGAAAGAGTTGTACCTCAAGCTCATCAGTACCGTCACAATTCAAAGCTGAGACCCCGTCTCACATCATAGAAATAGAGTACCTGAATCCTCCTCGAAAGGTCATAACTTCACGTGGCCTCGCCACAACACGCGATCCTATCCAAACACTATTACACATGAAGCACCTCAAGTCACCATGCTCAAAATATACAGCCACGCACAGATTGAAGTCTGAAACCAAGTAATCCATCACACCCACGATGAAGCAAGTAATATACACCATTCAATCCTGAAAAGACATAACCGATGCGCTATTCGCCGAGCAACACCCAATACGGACTTTCCTCAGAAGCTAGGAAGCAAGGCACACAAAGTAACATATGGAAAACTATTCTTAACATCACACTATTACGGTGTGCAACCCGATCCAGATAACATACCCGTGGCGGCGTGCCACCCGATCCACATAAATATCTCACATAGGGAGATGCACATCGAGCCAAACTTGCTCATTATAACAAAATATCGAGTATCGATCGTAAGTATACTGAGTGCATAATGATATCTACATATAGCATTGTAAGCTATAAAACTCAACCACAACTGAGGTCCCCCCCCCCTCAACTTCCACTATGAATCTCGATAGTACCGTACTATATGTGCCCACAGTCCGAAAATCATAACGCCTCACAGCATAGAAAAAGCATCTCATAGATCTCCCCAGATTACTAGCAGGTTCAATAACGATCGAATCAGCCTATCCTTGATCAATACAATTTGGGGCCAACCAAGCCAACTTAAGCGAAACACGTATCCAATTAGCTTACCAACAAACGCATTACCAAAAAGCCTAAAGCTGCTCCTTCCACTACTATAACTCATGCTGGAGCCGTACAATACGGTGCCTGACACCAAATCAATACCGAAATCCACAATCTCGCCCGGCGACATGCTCGGCCACAAGGAACGCATCCGTAAAAGTCCCTCAATACCGGAACTGAATCAATGGTAGAAGCCTCTACACTGACATTCGCCATGAAGGCCCAATTAAGAAAAGCAATCCTTACCAGTCGTCCGATGTTCTTTAGAAATACAACTACTCTGCTAGAACATAATCTGATACACCCCGCCATGCAACTTGTGGCATTTTCCGACATAACCCATAGCACAATAGTCTAGAATAACCCAACAATGAGACAACAAATCTACACCCCAATGTCATATCCAGAATCTAATACACCAAGCAAAGAAAGATCCACTCGGGCTTCCAAACCCCCAATAGCCGCTAGCGGTACCAATACACACTATCCACAGCCACTACATAGCCTGAACATGAGAACTCCCAGTTTCCAACTCCATATAGCACACAAATCACTGTACCTGATCCCAAATTCCGCCGTATGAATACATATTACATCTCAAGTACCCAATCATTCCACAAAAGATATTCTTAAAAATTCCCCTGAGCCATCAAACAAACTCAGATATCAACAGTCGATCTAGCAAGAAAGTGCCGCAATACTACCAAAGTATCATCAGTCTAATCACATTACCCTTCTTTCGAGACATATACTCTCGACAAACCACTTCCAATTAGTAGTACCATTTCCTTGATTACCTGAGGCTACTTGTTGCCTAGGAATTTTATGAACTTCTTTTCAGAACTGAACTGTAACTCATCCAGCCAAGACCTTCCGCCAATCCCATCTAGAAGAAGAATCATTACACATTCCATGCTTCGCATGCCCATAGGCAATATATACTTCTCTAAACCACGGTAAAACTCATCAAGAACTCTCTCTCCCAATTCCATTGCACAAGCTAAACTACCTGGACTGAATCCTTCTACCTGAACCAAGCTAAGCACGCTGTCAGAACTCAAGAGCCTTACTGCACAATACCAGTAAAAGCTCATTACCTCGAATACATAAGAAGAATTAATCATATCCTTACCATACCGATTCGGTGTACTATCAAGCTATTCCATCTATCAAATTTCTTTTTTTTCCTCATCCACTTGATATTTCTCCCTCGCTGTAGCATCACAATGCCTCAATCGAGGTTACCATACGAGACTCGCACATAAGACCACACTGTCTAAGACCCATGGCCACTGAATACTCTCTCAACCGTTCCCAGAAATACCACACTCCAGAGTACTTTACCCTGAAGAACTTCCTGCGAATCTGAAATTCGTTACCATTACTTTCCAGATACTGATACATAGAATCCCATAATTAACATAAAATACCACAAGTCTTGATCTTTTCTAATGAAAACACAGTCCCTAGCCACATACCCAACCTTAAGACACCTGATCATTACACCCCAAATCTTGTACACAATAAAACCATTCTCAAGAGTCATTCACTCTTACACAACTGTAAGTTATCTGACTTAATAAACAGAACTACTCGTGCCTTATTAGCACTCTGACACTGCAGAACATGATCTCATACCAATATAAACAACCATCTTCCTTCTCTATACACTGAGCATTTTTTACCAGCAACAGCTCAAGACATCCTATTATTTTTCACACATCTATGAAACATCGTATAACCTTTATCAAAATTTTCCTTCACACGTGCCATCCTCGGCTCAATTTCTGCAACCAGAACTGATCCGCCGATATACCTCGAAACGGAACCAACATAGCACATAACTGTACAGTCAGCTAATGAACAGCAACCTCCCCAACTTGGCTCGAAGCCATATATCAAGACACCCTTAACAATTCATAACACTTTTGCTCTAATGATGCCACAACAAGATTAAACTCAATCATCTACAAGTTTGTGAAAACACAGATCATCTAGTACTGTAATCCTCTGCAAATCTCGTATTCATCCCCACATCAGTTGGGTCCACTCTCTTAAGCGACCCGAATTTATCAAATTTTAACACGTACTCTTCAATTACTCATGAGATCTTCTAACAATATACATAAGAATCATACCACTTAAGAACACTCCGCAGGAGATAATCCACCTCCTTCACCTCAGTTTAGTATTTCAGCACACCTCCCACCGTCATACACATAATACAGCCAATTTAGTCTTCCTGAGTCTGAACTCATACCGCCACAAGTATTGCACCTTACTTTCCAACTAGGAGATACGAAAATATTCTCCACGCGCCCATAACTCGGGGCTACACAACAAATCACAATAGGAAACGAACACTTAACAGTTCATCTGTTATCCAACAGACTTCTTCGTTACTACCAAGTCGTATAGATACACCTCGCAATACTAACATACTCATCACATGGATATACAGCCTCCATTCCGGCTAAGAGGGACAATACCGAACATATAAGTTCAAAACATTTGCTCACACAATCAGCACCTCGGTGCTCAAGCCATAGACAAAAATCCGGCCTCAAGTCCTCCAGACTGGCCCAACATCAAGCTCACGGAGATCACATCTCGCCCCTTGATCGGGGAATCACAAGCCATCAAGGCACATACAATACTGAGCGCTCACGTATGCATACGGACATGTGGAAGGAATTGCAAGAGTTATAACTCAAGCTGAATCAAGTACGCACGATAAGAATTACAAGAAAGTGAAGTTTCCCAAAGGTTCTGCAGCCTCTCGAGGATAAATATAGACGTCTCGGTACCGATCCGTGAGACTCTAATAAACCCGCTCATAACCCGTGAGACCTAGTAACCTAGGCTCTGATACCAACTTGCCATGACCCAATTCCCAAACCCGATCGTGATGACGCCTCTCGTAAAGACAAGGCTCCAACAGAACAACAATGCCCTTTTTTAACAGATAATAAACATAAATGAATGAATAATACGACTTAATGGCATTAATAGCTGACATTTACCACCCAACACAACCCGACCGGGGTGTCACAAGTCACGAGCATCTAAAGAAGACTGAACACCACTACAGGGATAATAATATATACAAAATAAAATCTGGAGTTCAAAAGATGAATTCCGGTGCCGCGAACGCTGGCGGTTGTGAGCACGTGGTTTTTGCCCTATATGAGAATTACTCCCAAAAATGCAAAAATAAAATAGTTTTTGTTTGTTTGCAATTGTCGTGAATTTTATGTTATTTTTCTTGTATTGTTTACATTTGTTTGTGCATGTTTAGTTGTTTTAACCAATTAAAATACAAAATATGCCACATTTGCATTTAGGATTTATTAGGAGTAATTAAGTTTGTTTTGCAAAACATAAAAATCACAAAAATATGCACTTTACTTTTTTAGCATTTAATGTCAAATTGCGTGATTTTCTTTTTGTCTGATGTTTATTATTAAGAGTTAATTAGTATTTTAAGTTATTTTGATTTAATCTAGGAATTTTGGTTTTAAATTAGGAATTAAATTAGAAAATAAAAGATAAATTAAAAGGGAACAAAGAATTGGAACTGGGCCGTTTTAATTTCGACCAAAACCAGGCCTAAATCGACGCCTGTTACCCGGTCCAATCGACCTGGCAATACGATGTCCAAATGACGTCGTATCTGTCACATCCTTTCCGAACCGTTAGATCTCGCATACCCAACGGTCGAGATCTTCTCTCCAGTCCCGACCCATTTTTACTAGACCGACCCAGTACCCCTCCTAAACCAAACGACCTCGTTTCGCCTTAGGAAGCTGATCACAGCGGTTAGATTCGCATAATCCAACGGCTCGAATTAATTGCCTAATTTCAATATACCAAGTCCCCCCAAATCAGAGACCCAATCCCTTCCTCTCATCTCTGATTTCAGAGACCCCAAATAACCCTCCGCCTCACACTACCGTCGACCGCTTGCCGGAATCGCCTACGGTGGCGGTCGACGGCCAAACGCCTCCAAAATTACACCACTGAACCCCCATAACCTTCCCTTACCCTCATCCTTAGAATCAAGCCTAGGTGTCTCGAATATCCATTTGACCATATAAACCCTAGCGCCGCCACGAAATTCCCCAGTGGCGGTGCCAAACCTAAACAAACCCAAATCAACACCATCTAATCCCCTGGGCTTCCTCATACCTAATATGTCCTTGGTTTCACTCAAATCATCTTATAACGTCTCGAATCTTCGATCAAAGAACTGACCCCAACCCTAGTTCACCAAAATCACCCCAAACTCACACCCTAGGACCTCCGCAACCTACCCTCACCAAATCCCTACTCAGTCTCCCCCAAATGAGGGCCAAGCTCCTCGAACATTAGATCAGAGACGAACCCTAGAAATCCAAAAATAGGCAAATGGAGTCCTCACCCACGGATTGGGTCTATTTGGACTCTATTCGTGTGTTTTTGCTAAAAATACACGAATAGGATCGAAATGGACCAAAATTAGAGGAATTCAAATAATTCGAGACCAGAGCTCAAATTTGACGAGTAAGTTCTGTTCCTTCCGAGTTTGTTTTAATTTTATTCTTCTTTCTTTTCTGTTAGTTTCGTTCAGTAAATTCATCTTGTACCCCTCTCTTATTTTGGTTCAGGATCTTTTTTTTGTTTACTCTGTTTTTTGTGTTTCCATGTATTGCTGTTTATTTCGAATTATTCAGTGTCAGTAATGCCTTGTATAAAACCATGACTACTCCTGTAATTGTCTGTTGTTTATTATTGGTTCAACTGATTCCAGTTTTCTCTTTGATTGTTCGTCATTGGTTTTGATCCTTGCTTGTCCATTTTTTCCATCTAAGTTAATCATGATTGGTTCCCAATATGGCTAGCTTATTTCCATGTATGTGTGTATCAATTTTGACCTTAATAGTCCAGTTTGATCACAGTCCTGAATCAGTGTTCTTATTTTAAATGTCATTTAATCTGATTTGAGTTCTAGCTTGAACTATTCGATTGAATTTGATACGTTGTATTAGTTATAGCTGATAGGTTTAATGAAAATTGGAAGGGGATTCAGGGGTATTTTCAGTGGTTCACAGTAGGTTCAGGGGTTTTTTTTGGGACTTAAAAATTGGAGAATTGTTTAACTTGAGTGTTCTGTCCACTAGGCACTAAATTACCATTAAATAACGTAATGGGGAACAAAACATAATGGGTAAGGGTTAAGGGAAATTGAATAATATAATATGCCTATAACAATTGAATTGAAAATGGGACTATACACATAGTAGTAGGCTGGTAAGAGAATATCATGGGCAAGAATGGTGTGGGTAATAGTTTAAGTATTCCAAGGGGATAAGGGGTCTGGAATGAGCATAAATAGGGGAAGTTGGGACAGAGTTAGAGGTCCGATTTTGGGTCCTCTTTTAATCCGTCCTTAATCAATCTTAGGGGAAACATTTCTGAGAGCCAAGGGAATAGGGGACTTCTTCAGATTCTTAGAGCTAAAAAAACACTCAAGGAAAACTAAAAAGCTAAGATTGAGGAAGGTTGGTTTTGAACCCTGAAAATTAGTTCTTTGAGAGTTTAAGAGAGCTTTGAGAATACACACATTGAGATAGAACTTTTAGGCAGTCAGCCAGATCAATTGACATGGTTCCATTGAAAAAATACCAAAAGTATTGTTGCATTGTTTCTCCGGTACAAATTTGATCAAGTTTTCTTCTTTCCTAATTGCTGAATTTCATCTGAAGTACACTGGTGGGGGTTCAAATGAGTTTGTGGTCTTATTAAGGCAGTTGTGGTTGGGGTTTAGTCTGTTGATATTGTTCAGTTGTTTGCTGGTCCATTTTGGTTTAACTCAAGATCAATTGAGTCTATTTGGGTGTTGAGTGATGCTGTCTGATTTTACAAACTCTTTGGGCTTGTGTTTGGGACTGTTCAGAACTTCAAATTGCTTGCTGTGAACTGCTGTTGTTTTACTGTTGCATAGTTGCTGATCTCCTCTTCTTTTGCTGTAATTCGATTACCAGGTAGACACCTCTGGCTTATGTTGATGTATCAATTTCTGTTGAAAACCTGAGATGAAAAATGGAAGCCACATTATGCTGAAGTTCTCATTGCTCTTTTGATGCTTCCATTTATTTTATAGAGTTTCATATGATTTGGTCTTTTATTGTAACTAAACTAGGATAATTTCAAAAAATAATGGATTTGTACTGTTAATCTGAAATGGCATGGGTTGTAGTTAATTCAGTACGTTTGTCTAATTTGAGTAGACTGTTGAATCGACTAAGCTGAGTATTATTCATAGGTCCTAGTTAGCTTGATTTCAGTCTCGTATAGTTCAACTATCGAAATTAGAAGAAAAGCTAGAGTAGGAAATGAATTCCAGGCCTGCGATCTGCACGTGTTAACAATAAATGGAAGAATCGAAAATCAGTCTCCCAACTTTGTTCATAATCACAGAAGTTCAGGTTTAGAATCCCGAATGTTAGTTTAGTCTTGATAATTTGAATTAATATCCTGCCGTTAAGAAATTACTAATATTGATTGTCAATTTGAGTTCACCTTTAGTAACATTTAGGAAGATTGCACAAGCTAGTTGGTACATTTTGGAACTAGCTGGGCCGTTCAAATTTGCCCTTAGACGCTATTTTATGCCGCTGGTTAAGACTCAACCTTGAGTCGTGTTCTCCAGCCTTTGGGCCTCAAATTATTTGATATGCGGGCCCGGGTCTCGCGTCATTTTCTTTCACGTTTAGACCCGGGCCAATGCCTGGTTCACCTCAATACAATAACAATTAATTAGGACATTTGTTTTATTTTTAGAGACAAAAATAAATAGAAAATCATAGTCTCTTTAGGATATCCTTTTAAATAAATATGAGACGAGCCTTGTCGAATAAAATGCACAAATTGCGGGGCCCTCGTTAAATATATATAATAAATATTTAGAATTCGGATAGACCATTTAGCAAAATCTTACGGCCTTCCCCAAAGGAATAATAATGCGCTAGTCTCTTTAGGCACGTGTTTAATAATTTTACCTTCTTAAACTCGGGTGCACATTTATGTGACTCAAATCCAAATCTCAATGGAGTCAAAATATGTCAATAACCACGGGTACATTGATGTGACGTGGTTTGAGATGTGTTTTCACTACGTTGCAATTCTCATAAAAAAATAATTATAATAATAATAATAAAAGCAGTAAAGAGTTAAAATTTACACATAGGTTTGAACATGTTTTAAAATGAGATAATTTAAGCCAAATATAACAGTTGAGCGACCATGCTAGAACCACGGAACTCGGGAATGCCTAACACCTTCTCCCGGGTTAACAGAATTCCTTATCCGGATTTCTGGTTCGCGGACTGTAATACAGAGTCAATTTTTTCCTCCATTCAGGATTCAATAGGTGACTTGGGACACCATAAATCTCCCAAGTGGTGACTCTGAATCTTTAATAATAATCTCGTTTCGATTGTCCTTTAATTGGAAAAACTCCCTTTACCACACCCTTCACGGGATGAGGTAGCGGTAAAAAGGAGGTGTGACAGCTCTGGCGACTCTGCCGGGGATCAACCCAGAACTTCGGTTCAGGGTTTAAGAATTTGAGCTTAGAATAATTGTTATGTTCAGCTTTATCTGATTTTTCTGCATGTTTTCCTGCTAAATAATGCTTTTTACTGCTTTGATATTATTTGACCTGTATATATATAAATTGTGCTGAAACCCTTCTTTTCTCACCTCCGGGGATGTGCTTACTGGTTGAGACTCCCTATTCTGTTAGTGTCCCACCCTGAAATAAGAAAGAGACCGGATAAGTTATAAAGCCGGACAATCTCGCGGGTCCCGGTATGTAGCCCCCTCCTCCACTCGAGTTGTCCGCTCGGGTACACTGTTTAGAACACATACCTAGGTTTTGAACCTAGAATAACTTAACTTCATGCCTGATTCCTAGTAGGAACGTTTATTTGCATCATATTGCATTTGATTTAGGGGACTCAACACAGTGGTTGGGTCCGTTTAGTACAGGTAACCTGAGATAAAAAAGACTATCCTGCTGCATCCTATTTGTTTTACGCATTTATTTGCTTCAGACTTGTATGCTGACCGGCTTCTGAAAATCAGGAATTTTGGAAATTTGTGAAAAGAAAAAAGAGAAAAATAACAGTGTAGAGAGTTAACCATCTGTTTTAGAAAAATAACCAATGCCTAAGTAGTGTCGAAACTCTGCCGAATTTTTGAAAAAAAAAACAAAAAGAGAGAGAAATGTCTTTAGTTTGATTTATTTGAATGACAAAATAAAAGAGTCTTGTTTTCAAATTCAGTTTATTTTCTTTGGCAGAACTACGCTGGTTTGATTCTCACCGGATGTGAGATACGTAGGCAACCCTCATCAAGTCCAATCTCCCCTTTTGCAAAAAATAGCCAAAAAATATCAAATTTTAATTTTTGTTATAAACAAGTTGGGTGATGCCGTTCTTATCAAATATAGACGAATGTTCCCAAAAGGAATGCCGGAATGCTGACTTTGCATAAACGACCACCCTTGATCATTTTTTAGATTTTTGGTTGATTAACCCACACAACCTTAAAATCTTCATCCCCGAGGCCCTGAAAGGTTGTGTTCACAAAACCAGGTCTTTTATTTTAATGTAATTTGAAAAACAAGAAAAAGAGTCAGTAGGCAAGTGAATGCCGTTTGGATTTTCGATCAAAATAAGCCAAGCCAGTTTCAGTAGTGTATTGAACTGTTCTTGCCGAGATAGCCTTAGAGTATCTTTTAATTGTCGAAAGGCTGGTTTCGTAAAAGAACGTACAAGTTTGTAAAAGTGACATAAAATAGATCCTCCCTGGCCTCAAAATTCATGAGAAATTGGGAAGGGGTCACGTTTGCAAAAATAGCCATTTGGTTGAAATTGGCAAACAGGGAAAGGAAGCTGGCCTTTTGTTTTTGAGTTTGTAATTCTTTTGATTAGAATATGTGGGTTGTTTGATTTTTGAGTTTGTAGGTCATCTTTAAACCTTTGAAACCCAGTTTTTTTTATTATGAAAATTGAAAATTCCGAAAAATGTTTCATTGTTGTTTACCTTTCATTTGCCCGAACTACGCAAGGTATGATTCATACGGGGTCATGACACGTAGGCAATCTTCATAAGATTCGACCACAACCAAAAAAAAAGAAAGCAAAAAGAAACGAAAAGATGGAAAAGAAAAAATGAAAAAAAAAGATGTTGTTAATAATAAGGACCGACTGAGTCCATTCTAACATGTTTTGTTTTGAATTGTAAAAGAAAGTTGAGGTGGCCGGTTTGTGGTAAGCCGGAAACACAAGATCCAGGAAAACCTTATTGTGATCCAAGACAGTGACACCCAGAATATCGCGCAGAATCCTTTACCTGCACATCATGATGCACACTTTGTAGGGATGAGGCCTGATGACATGGAGTATGAGAATCCTCTTGGGAACCTGCTAAATGAAGATAATGATGTTGAAATTGGAGAAGGCTCTGCTGAATCTGATAAGAAGATCAATGGCTAAAAATGTCGTGCTTGGTAATTAGGAAGACACTCCATTCCTTGGTCAGCCCGAGTAGAGTTTTTGGTGGTTTATTTTTGTTGTCATTTCTGTTGTCCGGATTATTCTTAGGGTTGTAATCCAGATGTTGTCTTGTAACTCAAACCTTTCTATCCTTTGATTTTGTCAAATCCCTTCGGTCGTAGTATCTCATTTAATAGTGTCTAGGTTTGTAACCCCAGTTTAGTTTGTTTGTTGTTCGAGTTGTTGTTTTGTCGGTTAATGCAATGACCTGTTTTCTATTATTTATAGACATTTTCTTTTGTTTGGTCCTCTCCTTTTTATAGTTCTTTTCCTATCAACTCTAGTGACATGACATGCGAGCACAGTTATAGGCCTAATCTTAAAAGTTAATCATGAAGCAATTGGGAGATGATCGGGACACTTGAGGAAAATAAGAACAGTTGAAGCCCGAACCCTGTGAAACTGGGGCGGATAGAACATGAAGAAACCTCATATTTCATGCGACATTAGTTTAAAATTTAAAACAAGTTTACCCAAATTGGCAAGGGTCATTCGCGATAATGAGAATGGAAATGTTGTCCAATAGCGCTATAAAATTAGTGGGAAAGGCAAAAGTATGGATATGGTTGTCAAGTCTGGCACAATCAGAAGATGTTGCGAGTGTCTGTTCAATTGTGTTGTCTGTACCTGGCATATTTTGAATATTGGAATGATGAAGTTATTTTGTTCTGCTATCTAAATATTTTATCCTTCATTAACCCTTTGAGCCTTATTTATTTTATTTCATACCCCTCCTTCGGAATCAGTAGCAAAGATTGGAAAATGAAAAAAAAAATAATAGTTAAGTGAAAAGGAAAACAAGAACAACGAGGAATTGGGAACTACGTTTGACCTGATTCCTCAAAGAGGATACGTAGGCGCCTTCACAGCTCGGTCATAGTGTAACAAAAAAATTAAAAAAATAAAAAATCCCCAAGCAAGAAACTGGGGAAAAAATTGTGTTATTTATAAATAAATCTAGTTCCGAAGGTTGTAATTTTAAACCAAATTGATGTGTTTTTGAGCCTTCAAGTACCCTTTCTTTCTAGCCCTATCCAAATCCCACATTACGGTCCAAAGAAAGACCTTCCGATCAGTCTTTAAAAGATGCCAAGTCAGACAAATGAGAGAGCCTTACCGGTGAACATAACACTCTGATCCCCAGCAGAAAAGACTCTGATCCCCAACAGAAATGAAATATGAGAGAGTCTTAGTGGTAACACCCCAATCCCCAGCTGAAAAGTAATACAAATGAGAGAGTCTTATCGGTGAAAACCTTCATGGGCACCATAAGGCAATGAAAGCTGAGAGAAAAATCAAAATGAGAGAGAGAGTTGATAGTGAAAACCTTCGGGCACTACAAGTCGAATATGGGTGAGAATCAGATGGAAACCACCAGGCATAAATTGTGAAAGGCGATTAACGACGGAGGATAGGCCATTTGTGCATGTCATGACCATTAGAGTTGGTATCCGCGTTTGATAGGTTTTATTTCATAGTTTTTCTTTTCAGAGAGTCATCTTTTTCCTTTTTCTTTTATTCTGTTCCTTTTATCTTTCTCATTTTATCGAAAAATTCCCCAACAGAGTCTGTTTGGTCAAGACAAGTGAGAAATGACTTCAAAATTTGCCACCAGCCTTCCAATTATGCAAGACGAGATCTGATTATAACATCCAAGTGGTATAAGCCAGGAAGGAACAAGCGCGAGGCTAGTCTCAAGAAGGATATTCCCCAGCAAGAGGATATTGACAAAGGGATGGACTAGTGTCAAGAAGGATATCCCCCGCAGGAATCAAAGGTTATAGACCTCAAGGCGAAGGCCAATGGACAAATCAAGAAAGAACAACAGGGAGAGCGAGGGACATAATTTGGGAAATTCATATGAGACTCAAGGGTCGGGAAAATGCCAGTTCCCTAGCTATGCCACAAAAGAAGAGGGATATCCCTAGCAGAAAAGGTATTTTAGTGACACGGATGAACGAAGAAAGTGGTCATCAGTAAAACATGCAAGATCCTCAAGCAGAGTCACTGTCATAGGAATGTGGGGTGTCATGATACAAGTGGAAAACAACGGTGAAAGGCTCGTGAATAAGGAGTCGTCAAGAAGGTAGGAAATTATCGACCAAGTTTCAAGATGGCCAGACGACGCAAAGCAAGGCAAGTCGTGCTAAGACCAGCAAATAATATCATCCCCAGCAAGTTTTGATAGTGTAATGGAATGCAGAGCAGGGAAGGAGAAAGCGAAAAACCATCCCCAGCAGGAGTAGCACAACCACTCACCACGTTTTAACTAATAAATTTTCTTTGACTTGAAGCAGGTAAAGGAAATGGCATTGATGGCGGAAAGGCATGCCACAAGGAAGATTATCAAAATGGGGCAGAAAATTTTCCTTTCATTTTGAAAATTTTCTAGAAGTCAGGTATCCACTCGGGGAAGAAGCCAGATAACACAAGGGAAGTGGTCTTCGAACCAGTGTGATCCCCAGCAGTGTTGAAAGAAGAAAAATAATAAGTTTTAATGAAGGAAGTTGTATCCCCAGCAAGTAAATAAATAATTCCCCAGCAATGTTATTTCCAGCAGTTGGCAGAAGAATGAAACACCAGTTTTAAGGGAAGCAGTTCTGGAAGAAAGATAATTCAAGTAAGAAGGAAATGGTTTAGGAGGAAAAGAGTAACAATGGCAGCACGAGTGTAGTTTTAAAGTTGTTGAAGTCATGAGCACGCCCGTAGAACGGAGGCGTTACCTTTTTAAGTTGTTGAAGTCGGGAGCCCGCCCGTAGAACGGAGGCGTTACCTTTTTAAGTTGTTGAAGTCGGGAGCCCGCCCGTAGAACGGAGGCGTTACCTTTTTAAGTTGTTAAAGTCGGGTGCCCGCCCATAGAACGAAGGTGTTACCTTTTAAGTTGTTGTTGAAGTAGGTGCTCGCCTGGAGAACGGAAAGGCATTATCTTTTTAAATTATATTTAAAGTTTTTTAATCATAGTTGAGGTCCAGTGCCGCCTGAAGAGTGGAATGGCGATTTGTTTTCAAAGTTGTTGTTAAAGTCAGGAGCCCGCCTGAAGAGAGGAATGACTATTTATTATCAAAAGTTATTATTAAAGTAAGAAGCCCGCCTGAAGAGAGGAATGGCATTTATATTTTAAAGTTTTGAAGTTGGGAGCCCGCCCATATAACAAAGGAATACATTTCAGTCTTTACATTCTCAAGTTTTGAAGTTGGGAGCCCGCCCATATAACAGAGGAATACATTTCAGTCTTTACATTTCAGTCTTTACATTTCATGTTTTGAAGTTGGGAGCCCGCCCATATAATAGAGGAATACATTTCAGTCGTTACATTTCAAGTTTTGAAGTTGGGAGCCCGCCCATATAACAGAGGAATATATTTCAGTCTTTACATTTTTCAAGTTTGGAAGTTGGGAGCCCGCCCATATAACAGAGGAATACATTTCAGTCTTTACATTTCAAGTCTTGAAACTTCAGTCTTTACACTTTAGTCTTCATACTTTAGTCTTTACATTTCCAGTTTGAAGTTGGGAGCCCGCCAATATAATAGAGGAATACATGTAAGTCTTTACATTTCAAGTTTTGAAGTTGGAAGCCCGCCCATATAACATAGGAATACATTGAAGTTTGAAGTCATTAAAGCGGAGGGTTACAACAAAAACCCCCAACATAAATCCAAATTCAGAAATCAGAAGGAAGGCAACAGCGGTCAGAAGAAGGCGTTTCAGGTTTCGAAGAAAAATAATTCGAAGCTCACAAGAGGGAAATAAGCAGTTCAAGTTTGGAAATCAAGAGAAGTCGACGAGTCAAGTCAGAAAGAAAGAAACATCAGTGGAAACACAAGTCAGTAAGACATCAAAGCAGAAGAAGCACAGGAAAGAGCAAGTTTAAGAGCTAGATAAGATTTTGTAACTTGTAGACTAGTTTAGTCTAGCTTCTTATTTTTTGTTTAGCACGTTGTAATAAGGAGGTCGGTAAGGAGCAGCAACAACAGTAACAGCAAAACCACAGTCTCATGGTAGTCCCAGCTACTGAAACTTCCCGAACTACATTGACCTGATTCCCTTTTGGCCAGGGATATGTAAGAGACCTTTTGAAGCAAAGGTTCGGTCAAATCCTTTCAAAAAATGCTTCACACGAAGTACTCAAACGGGCAAAAATCGCTCGTATCCGCTCACTTTATCTTTGCACGAAAACTCTTCGTGTTTCTGGGCAAAGAGGGGCAGCTGTGAGCACGTGATTTTTGCCCTATATGAGAATTACTCCCAAAAAATGCAAAAAATAAAATAGTTTTTGTTTGTTTGCAATTGTCGTAAATTTTGTGTTATTTTTCTTGTATTGTTTACATTTATTTGTGCATGTTTAGTTGTTTTAACCAATGAAAATACAAAATATGTCATATTTGCATTTAGGATTTATTAGGAGTAATTAAGTTTGTTTTGCAAAACAAAAAATTACAAAAATATGTACTTTTCATTTTTAGCATTTAATGTCAAATTGCGTGATTTTCTTTTTGTGTGATGTTTAATATTAAGAGTTAATTAGTATTTTAAGTTATTTTGATTTAATCTAGGAATTTTTGTTTTAAATTAGGAATTAAATTAGAAAATAAAATATAAAAGAAAAGGGAACAAAGAATCGGAACTGGGCGGTTTTAATTTCCACCAAAACCAGGCCCAAATCGACGCCTGTTACCCGGTCCAATCGACCCGGCAATACGACGTCCAAACGACGTCTTATCTGTCATATCCTTTCCGAACCGTTGGATCTCGCATACCCAACGGTCGAGATCGTCTCTCCAGCCCCGACCCATTTATTACCGGACAAACCCAGTACCCATACTAAACCAAACGACCTCGTTTCGCCTTAGGAAGCTGACCACAGCCGTTGGATTCGCATAATCCAATGGCTCAAATTAATTGCCTAATTTCAATATACCAAGCCCCCCAAATCAGAGACCCCAATCCTTTCCTCTCATCTCTGATTTCAGAGACCCCAAATAACTCTCCGCCTCACACCACCGTCGATCGCCCGCCAAAAATTGCCTACGGCGGCGGTCGACGGCCAAACGCCTCCAAATTTACACCATTGAACCCCCACAACCTTCCCCTTCCAAATCCCTTACCCTCGTCTTTCGAATCAAGCCCAGGTGTCTCGAATATCCATTTTACCATATGAACCCTAGCGCCGCCACAAAATTCCACGGTGGCGGCGCCAAACCTAAACAAACCCAAATCAACACCATCTGATCCCCAGGGCTCCCTCATACCTAATATGTTCTTGGTTTCACTCAAATCATCTTATAACGTCTTGAATCTTCAATCAAAGAACTGACCCCAACCCTAGTTCACCCAAATCACCCCAAACTCACACCCTAGGACCTCCGCGACCTACCCTCACCAAATCCCTACTCAGTCTCCACCAAATAAGGGCCATGCTCCTCGAACATTAGATCAGAGACGAACCCTAGAAATCCAAAAATTGGCAAATAGAGTCCTCACCCACGGATTGGGTCTATTTGGACTCTATTCGTGTGTTTTTGCTAAAAACACACGAATAGGGTTGAAATGGACCAAAATTAGAGGAATTCAAATAATTCGAGACCTGATCTCAAATTTGACGAGTAAGTTCTGTTCCTTCCGAGTTTGTTTTAATTTTATTCTTCTTTCTTTTCTGTTAGTTTCGTTTAGTAAATTCATATTCTACCCCTCTCTTATTTTGGTTCAAGATCAAATACTTTTTTTTGTTTACTCTGTGTTTTGTGTTTCCATGTATTGCTGTTTATTTTGAATTATTCAGTGTCGGTAATGCCTTGTATAAAACCATGACTACTCCTGTAATTGTCTGTTGTTTATTATTGGTTCAACTGATTCCAGTTTTCTCTTTGATTGTTCGTCATTGGTTTTGATCCTTGCTTGTCCATTTTTTCTGTCTAAGTTAATCATGATTGGTTCCCAATAAGGCTAGCTTATTCCCATGTATGTGTGTGCATCAATTTTGACCTTAATAGTCCAGTTCGATCACTGTCCTGAATCAGTGTTCTTATTTTAAATGCCATTTAATCTGATTTGAGTTCTAGCTTGAATTATTCGATTGAATCTGATACGTTATATTGGCTATAGCTGATAGGTTTAATGCAAATTGGAAGGGGTTTCAGGGGTATTTTCAGTGGTTCACAGTAGGTTCAGGGGGTATTTTTGGGACTTAAAAAATGGAGAATTGTTTAACTTGAGTGTTCTGTCCACTAAGCACTAAATTACCATTAAATATTTTAATGGGGAACAAAACATAATGGGTAAGGGTTAAGGGAAATTGAATACTATAATATGCCCATAGCAATTGAATTAAAAATGGGACAAGACACATACTAGTGGGCTGGTAAGAGAATATCATGGGCAAGAATGGTATGGGTAATAGTTTAAGTATTCCAAGGGGATAAGGGGTCTGGAATAAGCATAAATAGGGGAAGTTGGGACAGAGTTAGAGGTCTGACTTTTGGTCCCCTTTTAATCAGTCCATAATCAATCTTAGGGGACACATTTATGAGAGCCAAGGGAATAGGGGACTTCTTCAGATTCTTAGAGCTAAAAAAAATACTTAAGGAAAACTAAAAAGCTAAGAGTGAGGAAGGTTGGTTTTGAACCCTGAAAATCATTTCTTTGAGCGTTTAAGAGAGCTTTGAGAATACACACATTGAGAGAGAACTTTTAGGCAGTCAGCCAGATCAATTGACATGGTTCCATTGAAAAAATACCAAAAGTATTGTTGCATTGTTTCTCCGGTACAAATTTGATCAAGTTTTCTTCTTTCCTAATTGCTGAATTTCATCTGAAGTACACTGGTGGGGGTTCAAATGAGTTTGTGGTCTTATTAAGGCAGTTGTGGTTGGGGTTTAGTCTGTTGATATTGTTCAGTTGTTTGCTGGTCAGTTTTAGTTTAACTCAAGATCAATTGAGTCTATTTGGGTGTTGAGTGATGCTGTCTGGTTTTACAAACTCTTTGGGCTTGTTTTTGGGGCTGTTTGGAACTTCAAATTGCTTGCTGTGAACTGCTGTTGTTTTACTATTGCATAGTTGATTATCTCCTCTTCTTTTGCTGTAATTCGATTACCAGGTACACACCTCTGGCTTATGTTGATGTATCAATTTCTGTTGAAAACCTGAGATGAAAAATGGAAGCCACATTTTGCTGAAGTTCTCATTGCTCTTTTAATGCTTCCATTTATTTTATAGAGTTTCATATGATTTGGTCGTTTATTGTAACTAAACTATGACTATTTCAAATAACAATGGATTTGTACTATTAATCTGAAATGGCATGGGTTGTAGTTAATTCAGTACGTTTGTCTAATTTGAGTAGACTGTTGAATCAACAAAGCCGAGTATTATTCATAGGTCCTAGTTAGCTTGATTTCAGTCTCATATAGTTCAACTATCTAAATTAGAATAAAAGCTAGAGTAGGAAATGAATTCCAGGCCCGCGATATGCACATGTTAACAATAAATGGATGAATCGAAAATTAGTCTCCCAGCTTTGTTCATAATCACAGAAGTTCATGTTTAGAATCCCGAATATTAGTTTAGTCTTGATAATTTGAATTAATATCCTGCCATTAAGAAATTACTTCTGTTGATTGTCAATTTGAGTTCACCTTTAGTAACATTTAGGAAGATTGCACAAGCTAGTTGGTACATTTTGGAACTAGCTGGGCCGTTCGAATTTGTCCTTAGGTGCTATTTTATGCCGCTGGTTAAGACTCAACCTTGAGTCTTGTTCTCCAGCCTTTGGGCCTCAAATTAGTTGATATGCGGGCCCGGGTCTTGCGTCATTTTCTTTCACGTTTAGACCCGGGCCAATGCCTGTTTCACCTCAATCCAATAAAAATTAATTAGGACATTTGTTTTATTTTTAGAGACAAAAATAAATAGAAAATCATAGTCTCTTTAGGATATCCTTTTAAATAAAATATGAGACGAACCTTGCCGAATAAAATGCACAAATTGCGGGACCCTCGTTAAATATATATAATTTATACATCGAATTTGGATAGGCCGTTTAGCAAAATCTCACGGCCTTTCCCAAAGGAATAATAACGCGCTAGTCTCTTTAGGCACGTGTTTAATAATTTTACCTACTTAAACTCGGGTGCACATTTATGTGACCCAAATCCAATTCTCAACAGAGTTGAAATATTTAAATAACCACGGGTACATTGATGTGACGTGGTTCGAGATGTGTTTTCACGACATTGCAATTCTCATAAAATAATAATAATAATAATAATAATAAATAATAAAATCGGTAAAGAGTTAAAATTTGCACATAGGTTTGAACATGTTTTAAAATCAGATAATTTAAGCCAAATATAATAGTTGAGTGACCGTGCTAGAACCACGGAACTCGGGAATGCCTAACACCTTCTCCCGGGTTAACAGAATTCCTTATCCGAATTTCTGGTTCACGGACTGTAATACAGAGCCAATTTTTTCCTCGATTCGGCATTCAATCGGTGACTTGGGACACCATAAATCTCCCAAGTGGCGACTCTGAATCTTTAACAATAATTCCATTTCGATTGTCCTTTAATTGGAAAACTCCCTTTACCACACCCTTCACGGGATGAGGTAGCAGTAAAAAGGAGGTGTGACTGCGGTCACCTTGCTCAGCTTCAATAGCCATACCTTCGATCAGATAGTAACCCGCTACCAGGTGAACAATACCTGCAACTGCACGCGAGGTGTAGGGAGTAAAGTGAGTGCTCCAACTCAATGAATAATAAGAGTAAATAATAACTGAGCGGCAGGAAATCACGTAAGAGCACTCCATCATGCAATATGGGACAGAACAACCCTTTGAGAAAATAGTGAAACCGTGAAAACCCTTTAGAAATATCGGGTTCAGTTAAAAACCTCTTTTAAAAATATCCCTTTCCAACAGTCAAGCATATGAATGCGATATCAGATAGTGCAGGTCAGCACATAAGTCAGCCCCTCGGGCACAGCACTCCACCAACAAATAACACTAGGGTATCTGGTAAGCAATGCACGAAGTAGCATAGATGCCAATGAAATGTGAGTGCTGAATGTCATGACACGTAATACAAACAGGAACCAAAGTATGAATGCGATGCAATGCACATGACCGCTGCGGCGCGCAACCCGATCCATTTGGGTACCCGCACTCACTGTGGGGGTCCAGACTCCGGAGGGGCTCCTACAGCCCAAGCGCAATATCAATATCACACTGCTGCGGCGTGCAGCCCGATCCATCCTCAGTCCAGAAAATGCACACATAACACTGCTGCGGTGTGCAACCCGATCCATGCTCAGTCCAGAAATGCACATAAGCCATTAGGGCAATATTCAAGTAACAATTCTCAGTTCCGAACGTTAAAAATATATAGTTTAAGTTTTAGAACCTTAGAAGTATGTCTGGACATTTCAAAATAGTGTATAACTCAGGACCGAAATCATTTAACATGCTAAGTATCATGGAAACAGTGATAATAATCCTTAAAAGATTAAAATAATCGGCACGAAACCAAAAACATGGCAATCAGTCCAAATTATAATGATAACAAGTAGTTTAATCAAATACGCGGTAAAATCAACAATCGGGACGGACCAAGTAATAATCCCCAATGGTGCTCTACCCCACGCGCGTATCCAGCGTGCAAGTCACCTCAATACATCACTACGATGTGCAAATATGGGGTTTCAAACCCTCAAGATATCATTTACAAGTATTACTCACCTCGAATAGGTGAAACTACTCGCTCGCGACGCCTTTGCCCCTCAAATCGGCCTCCACGCGTGTCGAATCTAACCAAAATCAGAATGAATACATTACAATATGCTAACGGAACAATACCCAATCGAAAATAATCGAAAAATATCAAGAATCTCTAAATTAGCAAAACCCGAGCCCCGGGCCTGCTTCTCAAAAAATTAAAAAACTAACATTACCGGATTCCTCGTCTCGCCATGAGTCCATACATACCAATAACTCCCAAATCCAAGCTCAAATGACCTATCAAATCCCAATTTGAAATAACAAGACTCAAGCCCTAGTTCTTCAAATTTTCACCCAATTTTCCAAGAGTTAAAGGTTGAATCTTCAATAAAATAGCGTTTCTAGGTCACGAGACTTACCTTCGATCAATTCCCGTCAAAAATCTCTTCAATTTCTACTAAAAAGCTCTTGAGGTGGTTCAAAAATGGAGGAAATAATGAATGGGTCGCGGATGAAATAACATAATAAACCCTTCTGCCCATCTAACTTTTCTTCTATGCGAACGCGAGGTCCCTCTCGCGTTCGCGATGCACAAAATTTCCACTGGCCAATATTACTCTTCGCGAATGCGGTGACTTACCCGCGAACGCAATGCTTGGGCCCCTGAACCTATGCGAACGCGACCCTTTGAACACGAACGCGTTGAACACCTGAGCTGGGGCCTCTCCTTCCACTACGCGAACGCGTGCCCAACACCGCGAACGCGAAGTACCAGGTCCTCAACTTACGCGAACGCGTGGCCCTAACGCGAACGCGAAGAACCTATCCAGACCTCCCAACTTTACTCTACGCGTTAACGACACACCCTACGCGAACGCGAAGAAGGAATCTTCTGCAATTACACAGCTGAAAAACCAGCTATTCCAAAAATCCAAAAACGATCCGTTTGATCACCCGAAATCACCTCGATGCCCCCGGGACCTCAACCAAAGGCACCAACATATCCCAAAATATCATACGAACTTGTTCCAATAATCAAAACACCTCAAACAACACTAAAATCATCAATTTACATCGGATGCAAGCCTAAGTTCTTCAAGAACTTCCGAAATGCACTTTCGATCAAAAACCCGATCAAACGACGTCCGAATGACCTGAAAATTTGTACACATATCCAAAATCACCTAACGGAGCTACTGCAACTCTCAAAATTCCATTCCGACCCTCGGATCAAAATCTCACCTATCAACTGGAATTTACCAAAATTCTAACTTCGCCAATTCAAGCCTAATTCTACACCGGACCTCCAAAATCAATTCTGATCACGTTCCTAAGTTACAAATCATCCTCCGAAGCTAACCGAATCACCGAAAATCACATCCCAGTCCTCTAACCCAATATTCAACATTCAGTTGAGTTTTTCCAACTGAAGCTTTCCTTAAAGAGATTAAGTGTCTCATTTCTTATCAAAACCAATCCAAATCAATTCTCACACACCACATAGAGATAATGAAATATTAAGAAGCAATAAACGGGAAATAAATGAAGAGGTAACACCTGAGACGATGGGTCGGGTCGTCACATCAACCTACTTAGAAAAATAGTCAGTTAAAATTAAAAGAAACCTTACCTTACCGGGGGCTGCGGTCCAACGATGTCCATTTTTCACTTCATGAACAACCACGGAAACAGAACCGAGTGTAATGGATTTGCTGGTTGATGTATCAGCAGTGCGTAGCATTGTCACTTATCTGTATTTTTGCATGAAATGTTTGGCGTCATTTTCCATTCGAGGGTAATAATAACCTGCCCTTACCAGTTTTAGCACTAAGGAGTCTGCGCCCGAATGGTTCCCGCATATTTCTTCGTGGACTTCTCGCATAACATAGTTAACTTCGGACGCTCCCAAGCATCATGCCAGCGGGCCTTGGAAAGATTTCCTGTAGAATTGGCCTCTTTTGAAGCTATGACGTGCTTCTTTGGCACACAGTGACCGAGATGCCTTGGAGTCTTTGGGCAACTTCCCATGTTTGATATAATCGATGATCTCATTCCTCCAATCTTAGACCAAATTAGTCATATTTACCTTATAGTAGCTATCCACATCCATGACTGAGTGCATGAATCGTACTACCGTACTAGAATCTGAACCCTTCATTTTTATTGATGAACTGAGGTTTGCTAGTGCATTCGCTTATGTGTTTTCTTCCCTCGGGATATAAGTAATCGACCACTCCCGAAATCGAGCCAGTAAAGCCTGGACCTTCACTATGTACTGTTTCATGCACTCCTCTTTGGTTTCAAAGATCCCACGAACCTTATTTACCACCAGCTGGGAGTCATATTTGATTTCTATGACCTCGGAATCTAGTCCCCGGGGCAGTCCGAGTTCTACAATCAGAGCCTCATACTCTGCTTCATTATTAGTTAAAGAGACCTTTCTAATGGCTTGCCTTAGGGTTTCTCCTGAAGTCATGGTCGATATTATGCCAAGCTCGTACTCCTTAACGTTGGAGGCTTCGTTCGTAAATAAGGTCCAAACTCCCAATGTCTATTCTGACACCATTACTGCCTCTTTGATCGCTAGAGGCAGCAATCTCAGACTGAAATCGGCCATAAAGTTGGCCAAAATATGTGACTTAATCGCAGTCCTTGGTTTATATTCTGTGTCAAATTCACTCACTTTGACGGCCCATTTGGTCGTTCTACCCGAGATTTCAGGTTTGTGAAGGATGTTCCGCTGGGGAAATGTGGTCAAAATAGCTATTGGGTGACACTGGAAGTAAGGCCTCAACTTCCGAGCAGCGACTACTAGAGATAAAGCCAACTTCTCCAAGTGCGGGTGCGAGTTTCTGCTCCCATTAAAATTTTACTAATGTAATAAATGGGAGATTGCATACCTTTATCCTCACGGACTAAAGTTGTACTTAGCTCTACTTCCGAGACTGCGAGGTAGACTAAAATTATTTCACCTTCCTTTGGTTTTGAAAGTAACTGAGGGCTCGACAAGTACCTTTTCAAATCTCTCAAAGTCTGTTGGCATTCCGAGGTCCATTCGAAATTGTTTTTCTTTTTGAGCAGCACGAAGAAATGTGTCATTTCTTTGATGACAAGGAAATAAACATGCTCAAAGCAGCCAATCTCCTTGTGAGCCTTTGAACTTCTTTCACACTTGACAGCTTGTCTGGGATATCCTCGATGGCTTTGATATTATTGGGATTTACCTCAATCCCACTTTGGGATACCAAGAATCCTAATAATTTGCCGGAGCTAACCCTGAACGCGCACTTTTCATGGTTAAGCTTCATGTTTTGCTTCCTTAGGATGTCAAAACTTTCTTGCAAATGCTTAATATGATCACCTACATTCAAAGACTTAACGAGCATATCATTTTTATAAACTTTCATTGTTTTTCCATTTGTTTTTCAAACATCTTGTTTAC
Source organism: Nicotiana glauca (assembly GCA_026770625.1). NCBI lineage: Eukaryota > Viridiplantae > Streptophyta > Magnoliopsida > Solanales > Solanaceae > Nicotiana > Nicotiana glauca. The sequence goes on from MU745812.1 coordinate 65,710, forward strand.
AAGTCGCTTGTAATTGGCTCCGGCGTTCTTCAGCCTGAAGGACATCATATTGTAGCAATATGTGCCTAAATTCATTATGAACAGTTTTTTCCTAATCCTCTGGGTTCATATTAATTTGGTTGTACCCGAAATAAGCATCTAGGAAACTCATTAACTGGTGCTCGGCTGTCGCATCAATCATTTGATCGATCTTTTACAGTGGGAACGAGTCTTTTGGGCACTCCCTATTCAAGTCTATATAATCTACATACATGCGAAAATTGTTTTTTTTTCTTATGAACTACTACTATATTAGCTAGCTAGTCTAGATACTTTACCTCTCGGATCAAACTGATGTCAAGTAAGTGAGTTACCTCTTTTTTGACAAATTTTTTCCTAACCTCCGCAATAGGCCGTTTATTTTGTCTTACCAGAGGGATGTCTGGATCTAAGATTAGATTTTGTACCGCCACTTCAATTGGGATACCTGTCATGTCTGCATGCGACCACGCAAAACAATCGGCATTATATTTAAGAAATTCAATAAAACCAGACATGTGCTCGAGGTGCAGTGCTATCCCCAATTGGAATTTTATTTCTAAGAACTTTTCGAATAATGCAACTTGTTCGAGATCTTTTGCTGTGGATTTTATTGCATCCATCTCTTCTGGTACCTAGAAATATATCGGCACCTGATAAGATTCCGACGCTTCTTCCCCCTGGCTATCTTCATTCGATTCGGGAGAAGACGCCGGTTCTTGTAGTTGATATGCTGCATGCTCCTTCCCTTTACTACTGGAGACTAAAATTGCATTCATCTCCCTTGCTGCCGGTTTTGTCTCCCTTATCTGTTTGATTCATTTAGATATTAGGAATTTCAGGAACTGATGATACATTGATGGTATAGCTCACATCTCGTGCAACCACGGTCTTCCCAAAATAATATTATATCCCATATCACCATCCACCACTTCAAAAAAAGTCATCTTTATCATTACTTCAGTGTTTGTGGGCAGTAAGATCTCTCCTCGTGTTATCACAGTTGCGAGGTTGAATATGACGAGGAGTTTTGTGGCCGGAATGATGCTTCCAGTTAGTTTAGCTTGTTCTAATACCCTACATTGTATGATATTGGTCAAACCATTAGAACGCGTTTGATTTTAAAATCTAATATATTTAAAGAAATTACCAATGCATCGTTGTGCGGCGTCAACAATCCATCTGCGTCCTCCTCTGTGAAAGTGATGTCGTCTTCAGCGACTTCCCGGAGTCTTGCTATGGGTTATTGATACCTTCATCTTTTTTGCTGCCAGGAAGGTGACCTCGTTGATCTCGCTCCCCCTGAAGATCATGTTGATCGTCTAGCGCGGGGGATCTTCCCTTGCTTTCAAGGGTTTTGCGTTATCACGGTTGCGACCTTAGTTGTTCTTGGCACGGTCACTTACGAATTCTCTGAGATGTCCATTCTTCAACAGTGTCGTCACTTCTTCACGCAGATGTCGGCACTCCCTAGTCTAATGGTCATTTGTCCTGTGATACTCACACCACAAATTGGGATCTATCTGGCTGGGATCGGACCTCATCAGCTTCCGGAACCGTGCTTCTTTAATGTTCCTCATAGCTGATACCAACTCTACCACATTGACATTGAAGTTGTATTATGTTAGCCTAGGGTAGGAAGGATCCCGTGTAACAGATATTTCTTTGTCCTGCAATGATCTATTTTTCAGACCGCGATCAGTTCTTTTGTCGGCCCCTCGAAGATCATCTATTTGTGTCGAAATCATCTTTTTATTTGTCTTTATTCTTCTCCCGCCTTATTGCCAACGACGGGAAGCGAATATGATCATATTCAATCCATATCTTAGACTCGTACTGATTGTGGACATCCGCTCAAGTCGTCGCTTGGAACTCAAGAAAGCTTTTCTTCAATTTTCAGGAAGCGTCTGAACTTTTCGGATTCAGACCCTTGGTGAATGCTTCAGACGCCTATTCATCCTAATTTGGCGGAGACACCATGTGTTCACGTGCCCCATTTACTTCCTTATAAATCTGCCCCTGGTGTCATTGGAGAAGGTGTAACAGTGAGCATAAATATCAAATTCTATTTAACGGGCAGCGCACTAAAATTGTGGAATATTCTCCATTAAATGCTACCGGGTGAAAGGTATTTATTGCATCTTTACGAGTGTCATTCCCTCTGGTAACAAACGGGATAATTGCCTTCGATTTTAACTATCCCCCACCTTAGACTCCACATGTCACTCTCTTAAGCGGCAACTTAACGTAACATGTTTTACCTTATACAAAATGTTAATTTGTTATAAAACAATCAATCTGATAAAATTTAAAACTAAAAAAATAAATGTGACAAAAAATAATTTCATATGAAAAAATAAATTTAAATATTTGTAATAATCAGTTTCTAATTAGTGTAAATAGTTTTAAGGACATTTGAGTCAATTTAACCAAAAAAAAAAGTTTATCAACATATTTTTATTAAACACATCAACTACTTATTATCAGTTTCAGCACTCTTATTCAAACACATTACTGCTTTATTAAATCAACTTTGGGTTCCAGGAATATGCCTTGGTTCGATTCCATTGAAAGCAGCACGTTTTTCTCTGTTACTTTTTCTTCCTTTTTTTTTGATAAAAAACCGTAACTAGCTAAGAAATAAAAACTAGTTTTAGATAATGTTTTTATCTTAAAAGTTTGAATCCATACACTTTAAATCCTAACTCCGCCTCAAGGTTTGTGTTAGAAACATATTTGATAGTGATATGAATATTTATCATTAAATATAGATTTAAACATTGTTGGGTGAATAAAGTGAAAAATTAAAAATTTCATTGTTTGGATATTTAAAAGCTTGAAAACCCGTAAATAGATATCATTATTTATTGAAATTGTTGATAAATTGAAATTGGAGTTGGCTTGCGATATCATTTAGAACTAGTATACTTACCCGCGCGATGCGCAGAAAATTATAAAATTATAAAATAATATATGGTACTGACATATAATGTTATTTGCTAATGAAAGTAACAACCTAAAGTTACTTTTTCTTCAATAGTATTTGATACGACAAAAATAGTTATAATCTTTAAGACTCTGCAACAAAAACACTATCTCTATTCAACTAGCTCGACTATATTACACAAAATAAAAGAAAATAATGAGCTTCACGAACAAAGCATTCTCATTGAACTCCTTCCTTTCTCTGAAATATGAATCTAAGCAATTACAACTGGTCTCACTTTTCACAACAACTTCCATGAAAATATCTGCTTTCTCTGCCTTGGCTAGAAATTTTATCTAACAAATGAATTTATGTAATGATCAAAAATCAAAGATCAAATTTTGAAAAAACTTGTATAATTTCTATCTTCCTCAACTAAAGTTTTTGTTTCTCGATTTATATATGACCTCACAGTTACTGAATTATGTACCCGCACGATACGAAAAACTCAACCAAAATATTCCAACAAAGATGAATTCTTAATAGCATATCAGATACTAAAAATTTATATAAAAGAGGGGAGGATATGTTGCAACTTTGACACTAAAGGCAAAATAGGATAAATGGACTGATTATATGTACGTTTATTTTCAAGAGTAAACCTCTAGTTGATAAGTAAAATATCTCAAAATTGCACATGAAATTAACACATTTTTAGAATTAATTCACGTTTCAGTACTGTATATTGTCCAAAAATTTGGTAAGACATGAACAACACGGAAATACCTTTTATATGATGAAGCAAAAGAAATCTACACTATTCGTGGGAGCATGTCTAAATAAGAGTTTGGATCTTTTCAAAATTTATATTAATATCAGTGAAAGTTTGTGCACACGAGGAAGAAAATTGAAAAATATATTATCTGATAAATTTTGCAAAGAAACACGGACAATATTATATTTACATATGTAAGTTCATACTTAAACTAACTGAAAGGGTAACGTTTCTTTGCATTTACAGTCGCCTAAATTATAAATTTTAATCCATGTAGTTTAATCATTCCTAATACTTTATGGGTTTGAATGAGAATACTCCATTTTTAAGAACAACCCCATCTGCTGAAAATAAAGGCTAATCTGATATGAAAGAATTCCGAAAAAATGAATCTTTTTTTAGCCATTTAAATAGAGGAAACAAATAACAACTTCAGAAATTTTTTCTTGTGTTTTTAATATTTTTAAGAAGTGAAAAGTTTTTGCATTATGTTGATAAAAATATAGTATATCACGATAGTGTTAAATTTATATAAATCTATGAAATATCCTTAAATATCCATCTGTGCAAAGAATATCCATAAAGCTTATCAAAGTGAGCAGTTCTTTCATTGCACACTTTAAAAATCAAATAAGCCCCAGAATCATGTGTGCATGATATCCCACTGTCTTACTAAAGATATTCGTTGTCTAATCCCTCAATTTTATTTACAAACTACATATATGCATCAACCTATTTGTTATATCAAGTAGTGAGACGGCGAAAGCAATCTCCCTATTCTGTTGAAAATTTGCATGTTTCTTTGGATTGTAATAAGCCAGTTGACAATATAATGTTAATCCAAACTGAAACACTTACCTGGAGTGGTTTTGAATGCTACAATCAGTATTTTGATGCTTCCATAAGATTCAGGTTCCTGTAGCTCTGCCTTCTCGGCAATGTTCAAGAAAATTTCTTCTAGCACTGTAAGACATGTGGATGTTCCATATGCCAAACTTCATTCAACGATTTTCTATTTCAGTAAAGAACTTCTGATGCAGATGTACCAAGAATATTATGTTGTTTGGAAAATATACACACACATAATAAAAGCAGAATATGAGAAATGTTATATTATTGATACGTCTCTTGATTCTCTTGTCGTGAGAAATAACAAATGCTAAGCATGACTTATCTTCCTCTTTTGGTATGACATCTACCTCAAATCAAACAAAAAAAACATATGTCGGTAGCATGATTTTATTAATAATAAAAAATATTAAAAAAAAAATTCTTAGTAAATGGACATGTTTGAAGAATTCTTTGACAATCTCTTTACATTTCTTGTTTGTCACATTTCCATCACTTCCTGATGATTTAATTCTCAATTGCCCATCCCTACTTTGAACTAAAACATGTAGAGCGTTACAAATATATCCATTCAATATTCACACATGGAAGGAAAAACAGTAAAACAGAAGAGAGTACTGATGCATAATTGCAAAATGATTCAAACGCTTAGCAATTTACTAATCGACCATCTATGACATATTAATCGAATAATGAAAAATCACAAAAAATTAATTTTGGAGTGCAATTTCCCAGCAAATTTTTCGGTGATAAGAAAGGGAACCGTAAGTTTTTTAAAATCTAATATATGCAGGAGAAGAAGTTTAATTAGTTTTAAAACTGAATGTGAGGAATAAGAATGGAGGAAGTGGGAGTAGTTGGTGGTTTCTATTGTTGAAACAGTTGTGAGTGTCCCACGATTACTTTTTCTTGTACTGCTTCACTTGCTATTCTTTCTTATCTACAAATAAAATAACAAATATTTGGAGGGAAATCATAGACATGCATTACAGTTTTTAAGTTGGTTTACTTTTTGCCATAGGTTTGTCAATTCTTGCGGATTATAACATTCTATTCTATGCAGCTTCCTTATCCAAATGCCAAACGTGTGAGAAAGTATTTTTTTTTTTATTGAATTTCCATGTTTTTTTTTTTTGAAGAAAACTGCCCAATAAAACGTGGGTCAATCTTCATATTAACTTAATAGGAGTAATTTTTTTTAAAAATTTTAAAGTTAATAAATAATTTAACTGCTCAAAAAATGTGGGATTACGTGTTCTTGTTAACTGCTGAAGGTTTAAAAAGATTTACCAACAACTTCTCTATATTAATTTTTTTTAATTTTCAAATTTAATAAATAATTTAAGTTACTGTCAAAAACGTATTTTGCGTGTAATATTTTAACATAAATATGATTTTGTTATATCATCAACTATTAATAACATGAGATTTAAAACAAAATTAAAAGAGTAAGTCAAAAAAAATAATTTAAAATAGAGATTTAAAAATTTGCTAATTCAATTTACAGATGAGTCCCATGTTTTAAAAAACTATTTTTTTTCTTTTTTAAAAGAAGTACCCTACGTTTAAAATTCCAATTTAGTTCACATACATTTAGTCCCACGTTTGTTGGGAATTTTTTTTAATTCGTTAAACCTAAATTTTTTTTTTTTTCATGTTTGTTGTGCCTTTTTATTTTTTTAAAAAAAATTGTTTGAAGAAGTTCACAAAGTTTAAAACTTTCAATTCAATTGACATCTACATAGAGTCCTTGAATTTCCAAATGTATTGGATGTTTGTCTTAAAATTTAACAGTTATTAATTTTTTTCTTATGTCACTTTGCCTTTCCTAATCTATATAGATATATTTAATAAATAATTTAAAATATATATATATATATATATATATATATATATATATATATATATATATTATTTCACTACATTATTGCAACGACTGAGAAAGTAAACTCAATGATTTAGGCTTGGAGTAAATTTTTTTTTTATTTATTTTAAGGTTTAGTAAATAATTTTTAAAAAATACCCAAAACTTTTTGATTCCAACGTGAGAGTCCATGTTGTAGTTAAGTGGGAAGGTTTAAATTTTTTAATTATTTTTGAATTTCCAAATGTACGGGAGCTTTGTCCTAAAATTTAACACTTGTTGTATTTTAATTGTGCCACTTAGCATTCTAATATTATTTTGCCTTTACTATTATATATAGATAGATTTGTGGTTAAAATTTAAAGTTTTCGTTAAATTTTTTAACTATTTGATGATGTTTTTCATGAGTTAAATTCCGTAGGAGGACGAAACTTAATTTTTGTATATAATATTATACAATATTAATATATTATACAAGATTTAAACAAGTATATATGTTGTATATTATATATTGGGTATAAAAATATTGTACAGAAAAACAATGAGCTATGCAACTGTAAACTTAAAATATGACTACGTAGGTACAACATAGTGCGGTGAATTGTATTTTTTTTGCAAATCTCTCTATTTAATACACATTTTAAAAATTTACAAGTAAAAGAATATGTGTAACTGTAACAGCCCAATCCGCTAGTGATTTTGTCCAATCTGGGCGTAGTCCCTCACGGGTGTAAAACGCCTCACTAGGGTCTAAGGCATGTTCCCATCACCATTCAAGGTTGCACGCGGAGTGGCTCTGATACCATATGTAATAGCCCAGCCTACCAGTGATATTGTCCGCTCTGAGCCTAAGCCCACTAGGATCTAAGACATGTTTACTTATATACCCAGCATCTCTCTCTCGTGTTTTATCGTTGTGAAATTCACCTTAGGTGGCATTGTAACAACTGCCCTAGGTTGTTTAGGGGTGTGCATAACTTGTTATGTATTGAATTATGAGCAACGGATAATTTTCCATTACCATCAACCTTGTCACTCTCAATCAATGTGACGACTCGGCCAGTCGTCTCATGAGTTATTGCTCTGTTTCCCCCATTTCTGCTTCTTATTGCTTTTTATCCGTGTTTTGAGGTATCAGGTTGGTTAGATTGAATCCGGATTGATTTTGATGAAGTTTGAGACACTTAGTCTCTTTTAAGAAGGCTTAAGTTGGAAAAGTCATCCGGATATTGAATTATGTGTTAGAGGGCTCGGATGTGAGTTCTGATGGTTTGGTTAGCTTCGGGAGGTGTTTTATGACTTATGAGTGTTATCGGAATGGGTTTTGGAGGTTTGGAGCAGATTTATGCTTGAATTGGCGAAGTTGATATTTTGGCAATTTCCGGCTTATAGGCAAGATTATGATATAGGGGTCGGAATAGAATTCCGAGAGTTGCAGTAGCTTCTTTGTGTCATTTGGGATGTGCGTGCAAAATTTCAGGTTATTCGGACGTGGTTTGGTTGGGTTTTTTTTTTATCAAAAGCAGAATTTGGAAGTTTTTAGAAACTTAGGCTTGAATCCGAGGTGTTTTGGTTGATTTGATGTTGTTTGAAGTGTTTTGATGATTGGAACAAGTTTGAATAGGGTATTGGAATATGTTTATGCTTTTGGTTGAGGTCCCTGGGGCCTCGGGGGTAATTTCGGTTGGTTGACGGAGAAGTTGGATATTTGTTGCAGCTGTAGATTTTCTGCTACTGGTATTTCCGCACCTGCGGTTTGGAGACCGCGGGTGCGATGCCGCAGGTGTGAGGGAGAAGACCTCAGATGCCAAATGGGACTGGCGAGCAGATACCACAGAAGCGGTCAAGATGGCCGCATTTGCGAAGCCGCAGATGCGGAAGTCCTATCGCAGATGCAATTTTGAGTTTTAAGTGAAGAACCACATAAGCGGTGGTTTGGCCGCAAATGCGGTACCGTAGAAGTGGGCATTGGACCGCAGATGCGGAAAAGTCTTGGCAGAACATATAAATTATTTCATTTCGCAAATTAGGGTTATTTCACCATTTCTGACTTCGGCCTTGGAGCTTTTTGGGCGATTTGAGAGAGGGAATTCAAGGGAACTTCATTGAGGTAAGAATTTTGGACCTAAAACTCATTCCTATGCTATTATTTCATATATTAGAGCTAGCATTTATGGAAAATTAAGGGTGAAATTAGGGGAAGCTAGGGTTTAGGATTGGAGACCTATGATTGAGGTTTTTATAGACCATTTGAGATCCTATTTCTGAGTTTTTGGTATGTATGAACTCGTGGGAGGATAAGGAATCTATTGGTGTAAAAATTTCAGAATTTCAAGATGTGGGCTCGAGGGTCGGGTTTTGGTAATTTCGGGATTTGTGCCCTTTATTGATTGTTTTCGCTTGGGCTTTGTTTCCTTAGCATATTTTGACGTCCTCATTCTAATTTTGGATAGATTCGACGCGAGTGGAGACCGATTCAAGGGGAAAAGGTATCGCGAGCTAGAGATTTAGCCGGTTCGAGGGGAGTAATGGTTGTAAATTATGTTATAAGGGTTTGAAACCCCGGATTGTACATCGTAGTGCTATATGGAGGTGAGACACACGCTTGATGACGGGCGTGGGGTCTGGCATTATTGAGGATTGTGACTTGGTCCGTTCCAATTGATATTTTACCGCATATTTGATTGAAAACTATTTGTTATCATCATTAATTGGACAAAATGCCATTTTGGGCCCAGTGCCAACTATTTGAACCATTCCGGACTTTTTATTGATATTTCCTCACTGTTTTAACTTATTACTTGAACTCAATCATATTATTTTCCACTTTTTTAATACTCAGTCATGTTTACTCAGTTTTAAGACTTAAATGATATTGTAAAATGTTTAGGCTGAGAAATACTGTTTTACTATTACCCGATGGGCATGTGATAATTTTTGACTGAGTAAGGCCGAGGGCCTATATTGTGAGGAAACACTGACACCAATTTGAGGCCGAGGGTCTAAAATATATACGCCACGAGGTGGCTTGATTGATATGACGCCAAGGGCCTAATTTTGATGCCACGAGATGGCTTGTTATTGCACTTGGGCCGTAAGGGGCCCCTTCAGGAGTCTGCATACCCCTAGTGAGCGCGGGTACCCATTGTGATGTGAGATTGAGCTCGAGGGGCTGTTATTATTCTGAGATGTTGCCCGAGGGGCGGATGTGGTGATACTTTGCCCGAGGGGTGAACTTCTATTTTGATTATTTTACCTTAATTACCTGTTAATTACTTGTTTACTTGTTGTAAGAGGATTTTACTTGACTTTTCACTGGTTTACTTTTTTAAATGATTTTACTGCTTTATTATAGAATGCCTTGTGCCTTGCGTGTTTTCTTACTTTCAGTCATTATTTATATTTGTTACTCGCTGAGTTGGAGTACTCACTTTACCCCCTGCACCCTGTGTACAGATTCAGGCATATCTGGTCCTGCTCCCGAGTGTTGAATCCTCCAGATTCAGGCGCGTTTTCGGAGATTACGAGGTAGCTGTTGACGTCCGCAGCCCTGTGTCTCTACTCCTTTGTCATTCCTATTTCCTTTCAGACATTGTACTAGTTATAGATTTAGTATAATTTTATTATGACTTATAGATGCTTATGACTAGTGACACCCCGATTAGGTGTGACGACCCAAACCGATGGGCCGCGACGGGCACCCGATACCTTACTCGATCGAGTACCAACGTAATATATCTTTCTTATTACATCATCATATACACGAGACATACGGGCCTAATAGTCCAACATGATCCTTTATAAACTCAAAACATAGGCCGAACAATCTTTTACGTACACGACATATGTCTACAAGCCTCTAAAAATACATAAATATCATAAAGGTCGGGATAGAGTCCCGCCATACCAAACAATACACGTCTAAATAATACTAACCAGACGAGCAACTCCGAACCAAATGGAGCGCACCAATATTTTTCGCTGAGCTGATAGCCTACTTGGAGGGCTCTCGACCTGTCTATCAGGACCTACGGGCATGAAACGCAGTGTCCCCATGCAAAAGGGACGTCAGTACGAATAATGTACCGAGTATGTAAGACATGGAAGCATAAACAAGAACAGTAATATAAAGAGCGATAGAGGAGATACAACCTGTAACATTTGAGTGCCTCTGTGGGCTACTGATATGAAATGCATAACACATATATATACATAAACTTTTTTTTTAAAACATTCGCCTCTGTGGGCATCATCATCATCATCATAATATCGTACCCGGCCTCAAAGAGGACTCGGTAAAAACGTACCCGGTCATCATAAGGCTCGGTAGAATCGTACCCGGCCATGTGTAGCACGGTAAATCCAACTGATCAATGGTTGCACAATAGGTGCCGTACCCGGCCGACTATAGTGCGGCTCGGCAGAGTAAATAGATACATATATATAATGCATGTTCGACTCCTGGAATCACGTTCTAAACCTTTTGGAGTGACGTAAACTCTTTGCACCTTCGATTAGCATTATGAACATTGACATCATACCATCAATATGAACTTCACTAGGACTCAAGGATCATACATACTTTTTTAGAATAACTTTGTAGGGAAAAAATAACATGGACAATCTTAGTTGCTAGGAATACAGTCATTATAAAGTAACATATCGTTTATGTTCATTTTATTTTAGATCATGCCAGAAGAAAGAAGAAAGTACCTTAACATATCTGTTCCTGGAATTATTTGAACGAATCTGCTTCTGCGAAATATGGACGGAATTCTACTTTGAAACTCTGGAAATTCAGAAACGGAGTTGGTAGCTCTTTGAAATTGAAACGTTGGCTAAAATTGAATTGATGAACGAAATTTATTCTGAATGAAGCTTGCTTTCGAGAATGAAATATGATACTGCTTTCACGTTTTCTTTCTGAACCAAGGACAAAATGAATTTGATAATTGATATCAAAGACAGAACGTCTTTTTTTGTTTAACCCCAAGACCAAATGCCTTAAAGTCTTATTTTGATAAGACTTGACTTATGTTACTGCCACCTACTCATAATTCAATGTGAGTCAGTCTTAAATAGTGGCCTTTCTGTCACGTTTTCTTGGGGGGAAGGGATTTAATCTTATTCACTTATTCGTTAATCGGGTAATATTTTATTATTCGATAATTAATTAATTACCTATATAATTTAAAAATTATCCCAAGTTACTTAAAATTCTATTTATTACTAAAATACTTTATATATATTTTATATGTTATACTACCATGGTCATATGATACCTTAATAGTACTTGTCCATAAATACTGCGTATTTTAGCTCGGGCCGTATTTTTATCTCAATATGCCAAACTTGACGAAAAATTTATTTTCTTTGACTTGCTTCCCCTTTTACCTTTACGAATTTATTCATCACTTGTGAAATAACATAATCCTTATAATCTCCAAATAATCTTTTACTTGGACTGGTGTCAATTACCTTACGACAAATCCAACGTACAATACTATACGGTGCAATACTGTCGTAACATATTACTGCGAAGCATAACATCACCGTAACGTAATACTATATGGTGACATCATCGTATCATATTACTGCAGAACATAATATTGTCGTAGTATAATATTGCGGGACATAATATTGCAGGGTGTAACATCATTCCCCCCTTTGAAACATTCGTCTTCGAATGTTGACTAATGCTCTTATCATTTTCTTAACTTATATCTTCCGAATACTTTAGAACTTTCTTGCCATCTAGGCGACTGTTATGTGAGTATGTCCAAAGTCTAGGGCATCCCCCCTTAGGCCTCCTTCTCACACCACAACTTGTAGTCGGAATCCTTCCTATCTTGTAACTGTTTCACATGTAGAGTTTGATAAGATGTCCCTTTGGGCATTTATGAGTATACTGAAGTTCTTCACTCGGTACTTGGTTGAATTCACGAATATTGTTATATCTCATTGCATAGGTCCGTTTAACTATTCGTATGAATTTACTGTCATAACTCTTACTTTAATTTATCGTTGTTGAGGTCTACTACCAAATTCCAGCTTACTCTCGTTGCTCATCCTATATGCACAAAGCTAAATCCTTTAACATTTCTTTATTACTGTTTATCTTAAGACTGATGGCCCAAATTTATCATAATTACACCCTTATTGTACTATCAGGGCGGCATTCCATCTTTTCTAAATGCTACTAGTCTTAGACTCCTTTGAGTTCATTCAGGCTATACTGATCTTTCTATAACTTTAGAGAAACCATTAGCCCTTCTTGTTTTCATGGTCTTAATTCTGAGGACTTATCCATTCTCGTCACCCTATTCACTTACCTTTCCTCACCCTTACTCATGTTCCTTTAAAACTTTGTTGCTCTGCCATACTTTAGCTCGCGACCTATACATATCCATTTATACTTCTCGCAACTTTTCTTCAACTTGCTTGTACTACATATTTCCTTATGTTATTCTGGAACTTCAATCGAGACATCACATCGTCTCCAACTCTTCTTTACTTTCTTAACTAGACCTCTCAGTACCTAGAAACCATGGGCTTGAAAATATGCAACTGACGACGTCGCTATCACTCCTGAACACTAAAATCTCTGTGCTTTTAGCCTTCTATTTGAAGTATGATCTATTCGCAACATTCTACTTATGAGCATCTCGTATGTCGTCCACTTTTATCTTACTTACCTTAAAATCTCACATCTGCTCGTATGACTGCTTCTGAACTGAATTTTTGACTGTCTTCCCATGGAACTATCTTTTATTTCCGTAACACTCATACGGTACATTTAACTACCCCGACTCTTGTTTGAATATATCTCAAGTATTATAATGATATTTTCCGAGGCTAAATTCTCCATGTTGGGTTCTACTATGTTTATCTTACACGATCTGATCGCTCATCTGTAACCTCTTGTTTAGCCATAACTGGGATCTCCCTGACCAATTACTAACTACTCGATGCCTCATTCTCATATCAATATTCCTCGTAATCCTTCTCGGGTTATTTACTTTGTTTTAACTTACGTATCATACTAGCTCCTTATTTATCAAAATATCTCGGGCAGGAACCCTTACTTCTTCTCCTTGACGTTGTGCCTGTATAATATTCTTGAATCGTAACATATCTATAAGATTTGGATAAGTTCCATCTCATTCCTTTTTTTTTTTTATTTATCGCATTCTTCCTTTACCATTCCATAGTCACTAGAACCACTTAATTCTGACTTAATGCCATATCACTCTATATTCCCCTCTTTAGGGGTGTACTAGGAGCTGAAGCGACGAGGATCTACCTATAGATGTTTTATTTCTTCATCTTTGGCGTCGTTTCTCAACATCAATGATTTTTACTCCCCTTACGGCAATCCTTCTGTACCAAAAATGACAAATTCCCTTACTCGTGAGGGTGACACTTAATGTAACTGGTACATACAGTCTCTTAAGCTTAACTTTGCTCACATTGCTTGCTCTAGGGAAGCGTCTCCCTGGATGATCATTCTCTGAATTCATCATGAATCTTCTTCTGTGGTCCATTCTATTACCACCAGAACGAACTGATATTGAGTACTTTCCAATCATTCAATCCCTAATTCATATTTAGTTTGCCTTGTTCACCAATCCATACTGATTTCTGTTACTCTAGGGATTAACTCTCCCCTCTGGTAGTCGCGTTGGAGTCACGAACTTATTTCTCGAAATGACGATATAACCTTATGCCTATATTCTTTCGTTATCTTAAGGCCCATCAACATTCGTCTCTTCCTTCATTGACTATAGGTTCTGTAACGCTCTACCATTTTTATCCATGTATCACACCTTATTCATAATGCTTCCTTATCTCTTTTCTCATTTCTTTGCTAATATTTGTGCATATCCCTTTTCTTGTGAAAACTTCAATACGACATCCTTTCGCTTTTAGCTTTCCCTTGCTCCATCTAGTGTCTCTTCAAGTTGCTTAATGTTCTTGCTTTACTAGGGACGCGAGCCGCACTAAGGTAATATTTATCCTTTCAAGGCTTATAGTGCATGTCTTTGTAGTACTCATATATGGCTGCACTATTTTAGAGTACACCATCTAGGTGTCCCATAAAGAGATCTATTAGCACATTTGCAATATCCTTAGAAAATGTCAACTGACGCAAATAACTCATCTATTATATCTTCTTATACTACTTTTGTTAACCCCTATAGGGCATATCTGGAAGGGGTGTGACCAATTGTATATACCTCAGTTACTACTGAATATAACTTAAAAGTTTATGTTCCTCTGCCTCAATTATAAGCGTTGTTAATCTTCATTAACTAGTTACCTTGTACCCTTTTCACCTTGCTCCTTTTACTTGCTGAAACGTGTACTTATCTTCTTAATCTCTTATTTTATTTACCATAAAGATGGATAGGCATTCTTGCCTTAAGGCTTCTTATCAGGAGGCTTACACCTTTCAGTACACCGATGATCTGCTAAAGACCTCACATTCACTTATCGTAGGCATCATACAATAATCCAATTCCTCTGACTCGGCTTTTCCATAACAATCTCTTTTTCCAACCTTCTTTCCGGATATAGGTATCGTCTTATTACGAATAGGATTTAGGAATTTAAATTCCTATGACTGAGCTCTACCACACGATCTAGAGTAAGAAGAAAGAGTGACAATCTTAAATTCCCTGTAGCCTCCTGCTTATAAGTGTGGTGCACGACATACCCATAAACAAGACTCTACTAGACACGGCTTGTAGACTCCTGTGACGACCCAAAGGGTCATCACCGTATTTCTCCCTTTCTCCGCGCTTCCGAGGCCTTGAAAACCTCATTTTCTATTACCTCAATTTGCGTGCACAGCCCGGCGCATAGCCGGAAAGCTTTTATGTTGAAATATGTGGAATCTGTGAAAAATTTAAAGAATTTTGATATTAATATGATTATAATTGACTTTGGTCAACTTTTTTCGTAAACGAACCCGGACCCGAGATTGGACGGTCCCGGAAGGTCCGTAGAAAAATATGGGACTCGGGCATGTGCCTGGAGTCGAAATCCGAGGTCCAGAACCCCGGTAAAAGAATTTTTCTGTTAAATTGTTTTCCGAAATTATTAAGGAAAAATGAAAATGAAAATGAGTTAGAAAATATAGGTATCGGGCTCGTATTTTGGTTCCGACGCCCGGTACAGGTCATAAATATTGGTTAAGCACTTCCTGTAAAGTTTGGTTGAAAACGGACGT
>MU745812.1:92375-136272 GCA_026770625.1 Nicotiana glauca
GTTGTTTTGGTGTATATATGTATATAGAACTGTACAGGTTGATTAGATAGTCCTGTCTAGCCTCGTCACTACTTCGCCGGGGTTAGGCCAGGCACTTACCAGCACATGGAGTCGGTTATGCTGATACTACACTCTATGAATTTTTTTTGTGCACAGATCCAGGATCAGATTTCGGACAGCGGCAGTAGGATATTTATTCCAGGAGTTATCATCCGCCCGGGGACTCTTCGAGGTAGCCTATCTGGCGTTCGCAGGCCGAAGTCCTTTTCCTTTATTTCAGTTTGTTTTTATTGTTCCGAAACAGACTTATGTATTTTTATTCATTCAGATTGGTTGTTGTATTCTATAGTAGTCCGTGAGCTAGTGACACCAGATTTTGGGGTAGTGATGTATTTTTGAAATTCCGCATTCTTATATTATCTCATTAAATTTAAAAGTCTTCCGCATTTATTAATTGTTGACAGTATATTTTATTGGTGATGTTGATAGAGAATGTATAATGTTTGGTTGGCCTAGCTTCGTTAGTAGGCGCCATCACGACGTCCGATGGTGGGAGAAATTCGGGTCGTGATAACTCCCTAGGACATAACTGCTATGATACCACTTTTATCATGACCCAAACCGATGGGCTGCGAGGGGCATCCGATACCTTACTCGATCGAGTACCAATATAACGTATCTTTCTTATTACATCATCATATACACGAGACATACAGGCCTAATAGGCCAACATGATCCTTTATAAACTCAAAACATAGACCGACAAGGACGTAAAATCTTTTACGTACACGACATATGTCTACAAGCCTCTAAAAATACATAAATATCATAAAGGTCGGGACGGAGTCCTGCCATACCGTACAATACACGTCTAAATAATACTAACCAGACGAGCAACTCCGAACCAAATGGAGCGCACCAACATTTTCCGCTGAGCTGATAGCCTACTTGGAGGGCTCTCGACCTGTCTATCAGGACCTACGGGCATGAAACGCAGCGTCCCCAGGCAAAAGAGACATCAGTACGAATAATTTAACGAGTATGTAAGGCGTGGAAGCATAAACAAGAGCAGTAATGTAAAGAGAGATAGAGGAGATACAACCTGTAACATCTGAGTGCCTCTGGGGGCTATTGATATGAAATGCATAACACATATCTATACATAAACTTTTTTAAAAAACATTCGCCTCTGTGGGCATCATCATCATCATCATATCGTACCCGGCCTCAAAGAGGACTCGGTAAAAACGTACCCGACCATTATAAGGCTCGGTAGAATCGTAACCGGCCACGTGGAGCACGATAAACCCAACTGATCAGTGGTTGAACAATAGGTGCCGTACCCGGCCGACTACAGCGCGGCTCGGTAGAGTAAAATAGACACATATATATAATGTATGTTCGACTCATGGAATCACGTTCTAAACCTTTCGGAGTAACGTAAACTCGTTGCACCTTCGATTAGCATTATGGACATTGACATCATACCATCAATATGAACTTCACTAGAACTCAAGGATCATACATACTTTCTTAGAATAACTTTGTATGGAAAGAACAACATAGACAATCTTAGTTGCTAGGAGTAAAGTCATTATGAAGTAACATATCGTTTATGTTCATTTCATTTTAGATCATGCCAAAAGAAAGAAGAAAGTACCTTAACATACCTATTCCTGGAATTATTTGAACGAATCTGCTTCTGCGAAATTTGGACGGAATTCTACTTTGAAACTCTGGAAATTCAGAAACGGAATTGGTAGCTCTTTGAAATTGAAACGTTGGCTAAAATTGAATTGATGAACGAAATTTATTCTGAATGAAGCTTTCTTTCGAGAATGAAATATGATACTGCTTTCACGTTTTCTTTCTGAACCAAGGACAAAATGAATTTGATAATTGATATCAAAGACAGAATGTCTTTTTTTTTTTAACCCCAAGACCAAATGCCTTAAGTCTTATTTTGATAAGACTTATGTTACTGCCACCTACTCATAATTCAATGTGAGTCATTCTTAAGTAGTGGCCTTTCTGTCACGTTTTCTTGGGGGAAGGGATTTAATCTTATCCACTTATTAGTTAATCGGGTAATATTTCGTTATTTAGTAATTAATTAATTATTCGTATAATTTAAAAATTATTTCAAATTACTTAAAATTCTATTTATTATTAAAATACTTTACATATATTTTGTATGTTATACTACCGTGGTCATATGATACCTTGATAGTACTTGTCTATAAATACTGCGTATTTTAGCTCGGGCCGTATTTTTATCCCAATATGTCAAACTTGAACGAAAAATTCATTTTCTTTGACTTGCTTCCCCTTTTACCTTTACGAATTTATTCATCACTTGTGAAATAGCATAATCCTTATAATCTCCAAATAATCTTTTACTTGGACTGATATCAATTACCTTACGACAAATCCAACGTACAATACTACAGGGTGCAACACTGTCGTAACTTATTACTGCAAAACATAACATCACTGTAACGTAATACTATATATGGGTGTTCTTTCGCGTATTTATGTTATTATCGGCTATTTCAAATTTATTCTTATCATGTTTAAACCGTTCTTAAATGCTTATATGTTAATAATTGGAAAATGGGAAGTGTCGGCTAGCCTTGTCTTCACGAGAGGCGCCCTCACAACCGGGTTCGGGGTTAGGGTCGTGACAAGTTGGTATCAGAGCCTAGTTTACATAGGTCTCACGAGTCATGGGCATGTTTAGTAGAGTCTCACGGATCGGTACAGAGATGTATGTATTTATCCTCGAGAGGCTGCAAAACATTTAGGAAAAACTTCATATTCTTGAAATTCTTGTTGTGCGAGTTTGTTGTTCCGAGTACTAAATTTATGTTATTCTATTCTCTCACAGATGGTGAGGACACGTGCTACCGGACATGGTGGACGACCACCAGTGCCACCAGCTGCGGCCACTAGAGGCCGAGGATGCATCCATGGTCATGGTAGAGGCAGGGCAGCGAGGGTTGCACCTGGAAATCCACCAGCTGCCCCAGTTCAGGACCAGGTCCTAGTTGTGGACCCTCCAGCAGCACCGGCTTAGGCACCAGCTGTGCCTATTGTCATTCCGGGTCTTCAGGAGGACTTGGTAAGATATTATCAGTTTGCACTAGCCTAGCTTAGGTGATTTCAGTCACTACAGCCGCAGCTACTTCTCAGGCTGGGAGAGGCAGTCATACTCCCACGGCCGCACACCTAAGCAGGTCATGCAGAGACTTCAGACACTGGGGGCACACCCAGCTCAGCTAGTTGTCGCTGCTCAGGACTGTGTAGTTCCTGCCATGCTAGAGGATGAGTAGCGTAGGTTTGAGATATTCAGTAGACTTCAGCCTTCAACTTTCAGCGGAGCAGAGGGTGAGGATGCCTAGGGCTTTTTGGACAAGTGTCAGAAGATGCTTCGTACAGCCGATAATCTGGAGACCATCGGGGTCGCTTTCACTACTTATCAGTTCTTAGGAGCCGCTTTTACCTGGTGGGAGGATTTTGAGAGGTGTAGGCCTGTTGGTGCAGCACCCCTTTCCTGGCAGCAGTTCTCCGTTCTCTCTCTGGAGAAGTATGTACCACAAGTCTCGCAAAGAGGAGCTGCTAGACAGTTTGAGTGGTTGCGTCAGGGGGAGATGACCATGTCACAGTATGAGTTGAGGTTCTCTGAGTTGTCTCGTCATGCCATCTGGTTGATCCAAAGAAGATAGAGGCGGTTCAGAGTTGGCCTAGACCGTCCTCAGCCATAGAGATTAGCAGTTTTCTTGGTTTGGCGGGCTATTATCGCCGGTTTGTTCAGATATTCTCATCTATCGCATCACCCTTTACCAAGTTGACTCAGAAGGGCGCTTTATTTATGTTGTCAGACGAGTGTGAGGAGGGCTTTCAGAAGCTCAAGACAGCTTTGACCACAGTTCTAGTGTTGGTTTTTCCATCAATTTAAGGTTTATATACCGTGTATTATGATGCTTCAAGAGTAGGGATTGGTTGTGTGTTGATGCAGGAGGGTAGAGTTATTTCTTATACTTCTTGTCATTTGAAGCCCCATGAGAAGAACTACCCCATTCATGATTTGGAGTTGGCTGCCATAGTTCACGCGTTGAAGATTTGGAGGCATTACTTGTATAGCATATCTTGTGAGGTATACACTGATCATTGCAGTCATCAGCATTTGTTCGAGCAAAAAGATCTTAATTTGAGGCAGCAGAGGTGGTTGGAGTTGCTTAAGGATTATGACATCACTATATTGTACCATTCGGGGAAGACCAATGTGGTGGCCGATTCTTTGAGCCGAAAGGCAATGAGTATGGGAGTCTGGCATAGATTCATGTTGGGGAGAGACCTCTTGCGGTTGATGTTCAGGCTTTGGCCAATCGGTTTGTGATCTTGGATATTTCGGAGCCCAGTCGGGTATTGGCTTGTGTGGTTTCTTGGTCTTCCCTATATGAGCGCATCAGAGAGCACCAATATGATGTTCCACATTTGCGCATCCTTAGGGACAGAGTTCAGCATGATGATGCCAGAGATGTGAATATTGGAGATGATGGGGTATTGTGGATATAGGGTCGGATTTGTGTGCCCAATGTGGATGGGCTTCGGGAGTTGATTCTGGAGGAGGCCCATAGCTCGTGGTATTTTATTCATCCAGGAGCCGCGAAGATGTATCAGGATCTGAGACAGCATTACTGGTGGAGGAGAATAAAGAAAGATATTATGGGATTTTTAGCTCGATGTCTCAATTGTCAGCAGGTGAAGTATGAGCATCAGAGACCGGGTGGCTTGCTTTAGCGGATGGATATTCTAGAGTGGAAGTGGGAGCGGATCACTATGGACTTTGTAGTTGGGCTTCCACGGACTTTGAAGAAGTTCGATGCTATTTGGGTGATTGTGGATAGGCTGATCAAGTTCACGCACTTCATTCCTATCTGTACTACTTATTCTTCAGAGTGATTAGCAGAGATATATATTCCGGAGATTGTTTGGTTGCATGGTGTCCCAGTTTCCATCATTTCAGATCGGGGCACTCAATTTACTTCCCAGTTTTGGAAGTCTGTTCAGCGAGAGTTGGGTACTCAAGTTGAGTTGAGCACAATTTTTCACCCTCAGACGGACGGGCAGTTCGAGCGCACTATTCAGATGTTGGAGGATATGTTACGCACTTGTGTTATTGATTACGGAGGGTCATGGGATCAGTTTCTACCAATTGAAGAGTTTTCTTATAACAAAAACTACCAGTCGAGTATTCAGATGGCTCCATATGAGGCCTTGTATGGGAGACAATGTAGATCTGCAGTTGGTTGGTTCGAGCTCGTGAAGCTAGGCTATTGGGGACAAATTTGGTTCAGGATGCTTTAGATAAGGTGAAGGTGATACAGAAGAGAATTCGTACAGCGTAGTCAAGGCAAAAGAGTTATGCTGAAAGGAAGGTTCGAGATTTGTCCTACATGGTTGGTGAGAAGGTTTCGCCCACGAAGGGTGTTATGAGATTTGTAAAGAAAGGAAAGTTGAGTCCGCGGTTCATCAGGCCTTTTGAGGTACTTCGGAGGATTAGGGAGATGGCTTTTGAGCTTGCCTTGCCATCCAGCTTGTCGAGTGTGCATTCGGTGTTCCATGTTTCTATACTTCAGAAGTATATTGTAGATCCATCTCATGTTTTGGATTTTAGCACGGTTCAGTTGGAAGGTGGTTTGACTTATGATGTGGAGCCATCAGCTATTTTGGAGCGTCAGGTTCGGAAATTGAGGTCAAAGGATATAGTGTGCATCAGGTGCAGTGGAGAGGTCGGCCCATGGAGGAGGCTAACTGGGAGACCGGGTGGGAGATGCGGAGCAGATATCCTCACATGTTTGAGGCTTCAAGTATTTTTCTTGACTCGTTTGAGGATGAACGTTTATTTAAGTTGGGGAGGATGTGACGATCCGGCCAGTCGTCTCTTGAGTTACTGCTCTGTTTCCCCCATTTATGCTTCTTATTGCTTGTTTATCCATGTTTTGAGGTATCAGGATGTTGGATTGAATCCGGATTGGTTTTGGTGAAGTTTGACACACTTAGTCTCTTTTAAGAAGGCTTAAGTTGGAAAAGTCAACCGGATAATAACTTATTTGTTTGAAGGCTCGGATGTGAGTTCCGATGGTTCGATTAGCTTCGGGAGTTCATTTATGACTTAGGCGTGATCGGAATGGGTTTTGGAGGTTTGGAGTAGATTTAGGCTTGAATTGGCAAAGTTGATATTTTTGCAATTTCCGGTTGATAGGCAAGATTTGATATAGGGGTCGGAATGGAATTTCGAGAGTTGCAGTACCTTCGTTGTGTCATTTGGGATGTGTGTGCAAAATTTCAGGTTATTCGGACGTTGTTTGGTTGGGTTTTTTATCAAAAGCGGAATTTGGAAGTTTTTAGAAACTTAGGCTTGAATCCGAAATGATTTGGTTGATTTGATGTTGTTTGAAGTGTTTTGATGATTGGAACAAGTTTGAATAAGGTACTGGGATATGTTTGTGTTTTTGGTTTAGGTCCCGAGGGCGTCGGGGTGATTTTGGATGGTTGACGGAGAAGTTGGATATTTGTTGCAACTGTAAATTTTCTGCTTCTGGTATTTCCGCACCTGCAGATTGGGGACCGCAAGTGCGATGCCGCAAGTGCGATGGAGAAGACCTCAGATGCGAAATGAGACTGGTGAGCAGATACCGTAGAAGCGGTCAAGATAGCCGCATCTGCAAAGCCGCAGATGCGAAAGTCCTATCGCGGATGCAATTTTGGGTTTTAAGTGAAGAACCACAGAAGTGTTGGTTTGGCCGCAAATGTGGTACCGCAGAAGTGGGCATTGGACCACATATGCGGAAAAGTCTGGGCAGAACATATATCATTTCGAAAATGGGGGTAATTTCACCATTTTTCGCTTCGGCTTTGGAGCTTTTTGGGCGATTTGAGAGAGAGATTTCAAGGGAACTTCAATGAGGTAAGGATTTTGGACCTAAAACTTATTCCTATGCTGTTATTTCATGGATTAGAGCTAGAATTTATGGAAAATTAAGGGTGAAATTAGGGGAAGCTAGAGTTTAGGATTGGAGACCTATGATTGAGGTTTGATGGACCATTTGAGGTCGGATTTCTGAGTTTTTCATATGTATGAACTCGTGGGAGGATAAGGAATCTATTGGTGTAAAAATTTCTAAATTTTGAGACGTGGGCCCGGGGGTCGGGTTTTGGTAATTTCGGGATTTGTGCCCTTTATTGATTGTTTTCGCTCGAGCTTTGTTCCCTTAGCATATTTTGACATCCTTGTTCTGATTTTGGATCGATTCGACGTGCGTGGAGGCCGATTCGAGGGGCAAAGGCGTATCGAGCTAGAGATTTAACCAATTTGAGGTGAGTAATAATTGTAAATGATGTTCTGAGGGTTTGAAACCCCGGATTGCTCATCGTAGTGCTATATGGAGGTGAGGCACACACTTGACGACGGGCGTGGGGTTGTGCATTTTTGGGGATTGTGACTTGGTCCGTTCCGATTGATGATTTTACCGCGTATTTGATTGAAAACTATTTGTTATCATCATTAATTGGACTGAATACCATATTTGGGCCTAGTGCCAACTATTTGAACCCTTCGGGGCTTTTTATTGATATTTCCTCACTGTTTTGACTTATTACTTGAACTCAATCATGTTATTTTACACTCTTTTCTTACTCAGTCATGTTTACTCAGTTTTAAGACATAAATGATATTTTAAATGATGTTTGGGCTAAGAAACGCTGTTTTACTATTGCCCGAGGGGCTTGTGATGATTTTTGACTGAGTAAGGTCGAGGGCCTATATTGTGAGGAAATACTGACACTGATTTGAGGCCGAGGGTCTGAGATATATATGCCACGAGGTGGCTTGATTGATATGAGGTCGAGGGCCTAGTTTTGATGCCATGAGATGGCTTGTTATTGCGATTGGGTCGTAAAAGGACCCTCCAGGAGTCTGCACACCCCCAATGAGCGCGGTTACCCATTGTGATATGAGATTGAGCCCGAGGGGCTATTATTGTTCTGAGATATTGCCTGAGGGGTGGATGTGGTGATACTGTGATGACCCGAACTGTCATCTCATGAGAACCGCTTCGTTTCCCCCTATTTTATGCTTCTTCATGTTTCATTATCAGTATTGGGTGTGTTAGAGTTGATTTGGATTGGTTTTGGTAGAAAATGAGACACTTAGTCTTTTTAAGGAAGGCTTGTTTTGAAAAAGCCAATCGGATGTTGACTATTGAGTTAGAGGGTTCGGATGTGATTTTCAATGATTCGGTTAGCTTCGGGGGATGATTTGTGACTTAGGAGTGTGATCGGAATCTATTTTGGAGGTCCGGTGAAGAATTAGGCATGAATTGGCGAAGTTAGCATTTTGGCAATTTCCGGTTGATAGGTGAGATTTTGATCCGACGGTCGGAATGGGATTCCGAGAGTTGCTATAGCTTCATTGGGCGATTTTGAATGTGTGTGCAAAATTTTAGGTTATTCGGAGGTGATTTGGTTGGGTTTCTGATCGAATGCGTGTTTTGAAAGTTTTTGAAGAACTTAGGCTTGAATTCGATGTAATTTGATGATTTTGGTGTTAGTTGAGGTGTTTTGATGAGTGGATCAAGTTTGAATAATGTTTTAAGATGTGTTGGTACTTTTGGTCAAGGTCCTGGGGGCCTCGGGGTGATTTCGGATGGCTATCGGGATGAATTTTGGAGTTGTGAAAGTTCTGGTTTAGCTGGTATCTGGTATTTCCACATCTGCGGAAATGGGGCCGCAAAACCCGTTCCGCGGATGTGGTAAGGGAGTCACAGGAGCAGAATTTGGCTACTAGGAGGAAGTCCACAGAAGCGGAGTCGTTTTCGCAGGAGCGGTCATTCGCAGAAGCGGGATTGGATCGTAGGAGCGGTCCTGGGCAATAAGTGAAGTTCCGCAAAAACGGAATACTTTCCGCAAAAGTGGGAACCGCATAAGAGGTTTAGTTATCGCAGAAGCGAACAGGTCTGGTCAGAGGTATTAATTCTATCTTCGCAAATTTGTGAAAGAACTCAACATTTTCACTTCGGACTTAGAGGTTATTGTACGATTTTGGATATGGAATCAAGGGACTTCATTGAGGTAAGGAAATCTGAGCCTAAATCATAAATCTAATGTGGTATTACATGAATTAAGGGTGAAAAATCAAGGAATTAGAGGTCAAAAATGGTGATTAGGGCTTGAAACTTAAGAAGGTTAAGAATGGAGATTTGGTTGGTCATTTGGACTCCGATTATGGTAATTTTTATATGTATAGACTCGTGGCGAGATAAGGAATCCGATGATGTTAAATTTTTTATTCTTTTGAGAAGTGGGCCAGGGGCTCGGGTTTTGCTAATTTCGAGATTTTTGCTACTTTTTGATTATTTTCGATTGGGTATTGTCCCATTGGCATATTGTGATGTATTCGCTTTGATATTGGATATATTCGACGTGCATGGAGGCCGGTTTGAGGGGCAAAGGCGTCGTGAGCTAGAGATTTCACCAGTTCAAGGTGAGTAATTTGAGGGGCAAAGGCGTCGCGAGCTAGAGATTTCACCAGTTCGAGGTGAGTAATGATTGTAAATGATATCGTGAGGGTTTAAAACCCCGGATTTGCACACCGTAGTGCTATATTGAGGTGACTTGCACGCCGAATAGCAAGAGTGGAGTAGAGCACCGCTGGGGATTGTGACTTGGTCCGTCGCGGTTGTTGATTTTACCGCGTATTTGACTGAAACTTATTTTACATTATCATGATTTGGGCTTCGTGCCAATTATTTGAACCCCACCGCCTCCTCCCCCCCCTATTTCGGGGATTTTTATCACTCTTTCCTCACTATTTTGAAATATTATTTGAACTCAGTCCAATTGAATTACACTGTTTCATGAACTCAGCTATATTTTTGCTCTACTTTGAGATTTAAATGATATTTGAACTAGTGTTTAAGCTGAGCACTACTATTTAATTGATGACCGAGGGGCTTATGATTATGTTTGGACTAATTGAGGCCGAGGGCCATATGTGAAGAGGCATTTAAGCCTCGAGTGATATGTGAGGAGGCTTTCAGGCCTCGAGTGATATATAAGGAGGCTTTCAGGCCTCGAGTGATATGTGAGGAGGCTTTCAGGACTCGAGTGACATTTGAGGAGGCTTTCAGGCCTCGAGTGTGATGTGAGAAGGCTTTCAGGCCTTTTTTTATATGCCACGAGGTGGCTTGATATTGCGCTTGGACCGTAAGGGGCCCCTCCCGGAGTCTGTACACCCCCAGTGAGCACGGGTACCCATGTGATGTGATACTGAGCCCGAGGGGCTGATACTCTTTGAGTAATGTGATACTGAGCCCGAGGGACTAATACTGTTTGAGTGATGTGATACTGAGCCCGAGGGGCTGATACTGTTCTGAGCGATTGATATTGAGCCCGAAAGGCTGGTACTGTTTTGAGATGTGCCCGAGGGGCAAACTTTTATGTGCTCATCTTGCATATTTATTTGCCTTTACCTATTTTACTGTGGTATTTGTGCCCAAGGGGCGGATTTTCTGTGCTTATCAGTACTAACCGTTTTGAAATCATTTTTGTAATTATTGAAAAGATCATTTTCAAAAGAGATTTGAACTGAGCCAAGGTATTTCTAAAGTTTTCATAGACTTCACTATTTTTCTCAAAAAATTATACCCGGCATCTATACAGCATGTTGGTTGCTTTACATGATTTCTTGCTGCTCAGTTATTATACTGAGTTGGAGTAGTCACTTTAGTCCCTGCACCTCGTGTGCAGATGCAGGTATTTGTTCACCCAGTAACGGGTTTTGAGCTAGTTGAAGATTTTGGTATCATAGCTGAGCAAGGTGACCGCCAGTGTTCGCGACACCAAATTTCTTCCTTGATTTCTAAATTCTATTCTGTATATTACTGGCCTTGTAATTGTATTTAACTCCTCTAGATTCTCGTGACTTGTGAAACCCCGGTTTGGGTTGTGTTGGCTGTATTTCCGCAAATTAATATTATTAAGTAATATTTTTTCTAATCATTTATGCTTAACTATTTTGAATTAGACGAAATTGGTTGGTTGGCTAGCCTTGTCTTCACGAGAGGCGCCATCACGACCGGAGCGGGGTTTGGGTCGTGACAAGTTGGTATCAGAGCCTAGGTTACAAGGTCTCGCGAGTCATGAGCAGGTTTAGTAGAGTCTTGCAGATCGGTACAGAGACGTCTGTATTTATCCTCGAGAGGCTGCAGAACCTTTAGGAAAACTTCACATTCTTGAATTCTTATCGTGCTTTCTTGATTCAGCTTGAAAAGAAACTTTTGAAATTCCTTCCACGTGTTCGTATGCGCGCATGAGTGCTCAGTATCGGATGTGCCTTGATAGCTTGTGATTCCTCGATCAAGGGGCAAGATGTAATCTCCGTGAGTTTATGTTGGGCCAGTCTGAAGGACTTGGTGCCGGATCCTTACCTATGGCTTGAACACCGAGGTGCTGATTGTGTGAGCGAGTGTTTTGAACTTATGTGTTCGGTATTGTCCCTATTAGCCAGAATGGAGGTTGGATATCCATGTGATGAGTATTTTAGTACTGCGAGATGTATTTATGTGACTTGGTAGTGGCGAAGAAGTCTACTGGATAATAGATGAACTGTTAAGTGTTCGATTCCTATGGTGATTTGATGTGTAGCCCCGAGTTATGGGCGCATGGAGAATATTTTCATGTCTCCTAGTTGGGGAGTGAAGTGCATTACATGTGGCGGTATGAGTTCTGACCCAGGAAGCTTAAATGACTGTGTAATGTGTATGACGGTGGAAGGTATGCAGAAATACTAAATTGAGGCGAAGCAGGTGGGTTATCTCCCGTGGAGTGTTCTTAAATGGTATGATCCTGATGTGTATGTTAGAAGATCTCGTGTGTAATTGAAGGGTACGTGTTGAGATTTGAAAATTCGGGTCGCTTAAGAGAGTGGACTCAACTGATGTGGAGATGAATGCGAGATTTGTAGAGGATTACAGTACTAGATGATCTGTGTTTTCACGAACTTGTAAATGATTTGAGTTTAATCTCACTATGGTATTGTGGCATCATTAGAGTAAAAGTATTATGGGTTATTGAGTGTGTCCTGATATATGGCTTCGAGCCAAGTTGGGGAGGTTGCTGTTGATTAGCTGATTGCACGGTTAGGTACTATGTTGGTTCCAATTTGGGGCGTGCGAGTGAGTTAGCTATGGCTAGAGTAAAGGAAAATTGTGGCAAAGGTTACATTATGCCTCATAGAGTATAAGAATCATGAAATGTCTAGAGTGTTATTGGCAAAGGATGCTCGACGTATAGAGGAGGAAGTTGCTTGGTTGTATTGGGATGAAGACATCATCTTGCGGTATCGGAGTGCTAATGAGGCACGTGTGGTTCTGTCTGTCAGGTCAGGTGATTTGCAGTTTGAATAAGAGATAATGACTTTCGAAAATGGTTCTAATGTGTTCAAGAGTCTACAGGGAACAATCGGGTATCTTAAAGTTGCATGTGTGGATAGAAGTGTGTTCTCATTGAAAGAGGTTCAGATTTGTGGTATTTCTATGTTAATTATGGGATTCTATGCATCGGTATCAGGAGAGTAAAGGTAATGGATTTAGATTCATAGGAAGTTCTTCAAAGTTAAGTGCTGTGGAATGTGGTGCTTTTAGGAATATTCGAGAGAGAGTGTTCAGCAACTTATGGGTTTCAGACAGTGTGGTTCATGCTTAGTTCTCGCGTAGTAAGCCTGAGTTGAGGAATTATAGTACCGCGGTAAGGGAGAAATATCAAGTTGATGATGAATCAGGAGAGAAATTAGATAGATGGAATAGCTTGATAGTGGACCGAATCGGTATGGTAAGGACGTGATTAATTCTTTGTGTGTGTTTGAGGCAATGAGTTTGTACAGTTATTGTGTAGCATAGCTCTTGAGTTCTGACAGCTTGCTTAGCTCGGTTTGGATAGAAGGATTCAGTCCTGGCAGTTTAGCTCGTGCAAATGGAATTGTGAGAGAATTCTTATTGGGTTTCAGTGTGGTTTGTAGATGTATATTTTCTATGGACATGCGTAGCATGGGGTGTGTAATGATTTTCTTCTAGGTGGGACCAATGGAGAGTTCTTGACTAGTTGAGTACGTAGATGTTTATGGTTAGGAAGGGAGATGGAGTTCTCATGTTATCTTAGGGTAGTATGGTATATGCGGTGTGTTGTGGAGGATTGAGATTCGTGTGTGCGAGGTTACGATTCAGATCTGAATGGAGAGTCATTAAATTCTTAAGCAACATGGGCAGTTTTAGGTGATTAGAGAATCGAGCTTTAGATGATTAGGGTGAATGATCTTCAGATGAATAAGGAAATGGTATTGCTAATCATAGTGATTTGACGAGGGTATATGTTTCAAAAAAGGGCAATGTGATTAAGTTGATCGCACTTCGGTAGTATTGCGGCGCTATCTTGTTAGATCGACTACTAATATCTAAGTTTTTATGATGGCATAGGGGAATTTTAGAACATCTTCCATGGAATAATTGGGTACTTGAGGTGTGATATATATTCATACGGCGGAATTTTGGATCAGGTATGGTGATTCGTGTGCTATATGGAGTTGGAGACGGGGAGTTCTTAGATACAAACTATGTAGTGGTTGTGGACCGTGTGTATCGGCACCGTTTAGCGGCTATTGGGATTTGGAGGCCCGAATGGATCTTTCTTTGCTTAGTGTGTTAGATTTTGGATATGATATTAAGGTGTAGACTGACTGTCTCAATGTTGGGTTATTTTAGACTATTACGCTATCAGCTATGCTAGAAAATGCCACGGGTTGAGTGGCGAGGTGCATCAAATTATGTTCTAGCAGAGTGGTTTGTATTCCAAAGACTAGCGGATGGATGGAAGGGACTATCTTTCTTAATTCGGCCTTCGTGATGGATGTCAGTGCATAGGTTTCTACCATTGGTTCAGTTTCGATGTTAAGGGACTTTTCGGATGCGTTTCTTGTGGCCGGGCATATTGCCGGGCGAGATTGTAGATTTTGATGTGGATTTGGTGCCAGGAACTATATCGTACGGCTCTGGTAGGAGTTATAGTAGTGGAAGGAGCAGCTTCAGGCTTTCTTGGTAATGAGTTCGTTGGTAGGCCGATGTGGATACGTGTTTAGCTTGAGTTGGATTGGTTTGCCCCGAATTGTATTGTTGAGGAATAGGTTGATTCGATTGTTATTGAGCATGTTATTGATCTGAGGAGAGCTATGAGTTGCTTTTCGATGTTGTGATACGTTATGTTTTGTTAGTTATGGGCTCATGTGGTCCGGTTCTGTTGGGGATTCATAGTGAAAGTCGAGTGGGAAGAGTAATTAGGTGTTGCTCGGTAAATGGAGTGCTGGTTATGACCTATCAGGTTGCGTGTTGTATGTTATCTGTTTCACCGTGGGTGTAATGAATTACTGGGGTTCTAGACCTCAAATTGTGTGTGGTTGTCGATTTTAAGCATAGTGACTTGAGGTATTTCATGTGTAACAGTGTTTGGATAGGATCGCGCATTGTGGCGAGGCCAGGTGGAGATATGACCTTTTGGGATAGATTCAGGTGTTCTATTTCTATGTTGTGAGACGGGGTCTCAACCTTGTGTTGTGATGGTACTGATGAGCTTGAGGTATAACTCTTTCGTTTGAGTTATTTTTCATGATTTGAGTATGTTCAGACTGTTTCTTATTGGTCCGTGTATTATGCAAGTTGTGACCTAGGCCTGTATTAAGGTGAAATATCACCAGAGTGGTGTGTTGTATTCGAGGCGATCGTTGGGGTCATTAATGAATACGAACAGATTTGACCTCAGCTTGTTAGAAGAATAATATCGAGGTTCCGCTCGGAAATCTGTTGTGTTATTAGTCAAAAGCGAAGTGGCTTCAAGAGTGGTTTATCTGAGAAATGGTTATGGTTTGCTGCGTGTCTCATTTATCGTTGGCAGTATATGGAAGTGTTGGAATAAGACTTTAGCTAATAAGGGTTTCACTATCGGTATTTGGTTGTTGTGGGCAACTGCTGTGAATAGAAGTTATCATTTCGAGTGCTTGGATTATGTGGTATATCATATGATTTCATCTGAGATTGCAGATATGGGTCATTACAGCTGGTTCAGGGCTATTCAAAGTATAGGTGTGAGGTTTTGATTGTATTGATGGTTTCAGAAGTGAAAAGGTAGTTCTATGATTTATGGGCTAGATTGGATTGTGTAATTTCGTTTATAATATGTTATCGGACCTATATGAGATAGGGTGACATGGGATCACCCCCGGGTATATGCATGGTAAAGTTATTCAGCTATTGGTCGGCTTCTAGAGCAACTCTAGGTACGCTCGAGGACAAGCGTTTGTTTAAGTTGGGGAGGATATGACAACCCGACCCGTCATCTCATGAGAATCGCTCCATTTCTCCACATTTTATGCTTCTTCATGTTTCATTATCAGTATTGGGTGTGTTAGAGTTGATTTAGATTGGTTTTGGTAGAAAATGAGTCTCTTTAAGGAAGGCTTGTTTTGGAAAGTGAACCGGATGTTGACTATTGAGTTATAGGGTTCAGATGCAATTTTCAGTGATTATGTTAGCTCCGGGGGATGATTTGTGACTTAGGAGTGTGATCGGAATCTATTTTGGAGGTCTGGTGAAGAATTGGGCTTGAATTGGCGAAGTTAGCATTTTAGCGATTTCCGGTTGATAGGTGAGATTTTGATCCGAGGGTCGGAATGGGATTCCGAGAGTTGATGTAGCTTCGTTGGGCGATTTTGGATGTGTGTGCAAAATTTCAGGTTATTAGGAGGTGATTTGGTTGGGTTTTTGATCGAATGTGTGTTTCGGAAGTTTTTGAAGAACTAAGACTTGAATTCGATGTAATTTGATGATTTTGGTGTTAGTTGAGGTGTTTTGATGAGTGGAGCAAGTTTGGATAATGTTTTAAGATGTGTTGGTGTGAGCACGTGATTTTTGCCCTATATGAGAATCATTCCAAAAAAAAAAAAATTCAAAAACAAAATAATTTTTGTTTGTTTACAATTGTTGCGAATTTTGTGTTATTTTTCATGAATTGTTTACAGTTGTCTGTGCATGTTTATTTGTGGAAATAATGAAAAATACAAAAATATGTCACATTTGCATTTAGGATCTATTAGAAGTAATTAAGTTTGTTTTACAAAAATAAAAAAATTACGAAAAATAATGTACTTCGCATTTTAGTGTTTGATGTCCAAATTGTGTGATTTTATTTTAATTGATGTTTAATTTTTGTGTGATAATTTATTATTAGGAATTCGATTAGTATTGGTTTTATTGATTCAATCTAGGATTTTGGTTTTTAAATTAGGAATTAAAAAATAGATAAATAGAAGAAAACAAAATAAAAAAGGAAAAGAAAACTCGGAGCAGGCCAATTTTTCCACAGGCCTAAACCAAAATAACCCCCCTCTTGCAGCCCAATCCAAACACCCTTCTGCCCGGTCCGTTCCCACGATTGATCAAACGACACCGTTTGATGTCAATTGATCTAAGCCGTTCGATCAAAGTGATCCAACGTTTAAGGAACTTCACCCATTGCCCGACCCGTTCCACCCAAGAACCAACCCAGTCTCATTTATCTAAACGGCATCGTCCCTTGCCAAGGAATTGATCCAGGCCATTGATATCATTTGATCAAACGGCCAGGATCAACCCTCCTACCCACTATATAAGACCAAAACGGACCTAGCCCCCCCGAGCCAACCCCCTTTCCCTTCGTCTCTAATGTTCAGAGACAGCCCCAGCAACCTCCACCACACTCCGCCATCGACCACCCACCGGAAATCGCCTCACGGCGGTTTCGGTGGTCCAAACAACCCCATTTTTACACCATAGCTTCCCCACAACATCCTCTTTCCAAACCTCCGATCAGTTTCCCTCGAATCCCCGTAGATCTTTTTGAATTTTAGATCGAAGAACTGATCCAAACCCTAGCTTGTCTATTTGATGCCAAATTAACACCATGCCCCCACTGGATCTCCCTCACCACCTTAACACCATTAGTTCCCTTCGAATCAACCCAGGATTTGTCGAATTTCAATTTCGAGCCAAGAACCCTAGCGCCGCCACAAGATTCCTTGGTGGCGGCGCCAACCCTAAACCTTCCCCAAGTCACACCCCTGAACCTGTAGACTATCCTTGTCCCAAATTCGAAGGTTAAACCAGCTGGACGAGACCTAGGGAGCCAAAACCTGGAACCTGCCCGAGTAAAGGAAATTTGAGGTTCTTAATCGACCTTAGTCGAGTGTTTTCAGTCGAGAACACTCGATTAAGGTCCGTTTGGACCTCAAAAGTTCGAGTCGAAATTTCAAATGGGAACGGATTGGATTCTAGCCTGTGATTTCGAGGTATTTCTTCTCTTTTTCTTGTTTTTTATTTTCTTTTGATTGTCTCTCTGATTGAGTGTCATAGGAATTCGTTATTTTTATCATTATTTTCTCCCTTCTACATCAGACCATTTATTTGGTCCAGTTTTCTTCTGTCAATTAATAACATGTGGTTAAATAGTTTCGTCAATTGATCTGTCTTATTTGTAGTTCAGTAATTCTCTTCGAGTTGGTTAATGTCGAATGTTTTATGTGTTGATCCTTGTATTCCTAGCTTCAGAACCCCGTTCAGTTATTGTTAATGTTCTTTCATTTTTGTCTGAAGTTAATTTAGAAATGCAAGTTGTTTCAAAGTTTATTCCCATGTGTGTGTGTCAGTCAAAATTGCTCTTGGTAGTTCAATAGGATTTTGTCCTGTTTCGTTGGTTTACTTTGATGATATTTGATCTACCCTGAATTCTAGCTTGAAATGCTGTTGGACTTGATTCGAGTTCAATTGATGATTGAGTTTAGTGATTCGAATACTTGTTTTTTCTGTTTAAGTTAGTTGATTAGGTGAATTGGTTATAGCTGATAGGTTTAATGCAAATTGAAAGGGGTTTCAGGGGTATTTTCAGTAGTTCACAGTAAGTTCAGGGGGTATTTTGGGACTTAAAAAGTTGCAGAATTATTTAATTTGAGTGCTATGTCCACTAAGTACCAATATAACATTAAAATAAGGTATTATTTAATAGTTAGTAGGGAACACAACATAATGGTATGGGAAGGGTTAAGTGAGATGAGTAAACAATAAGCAACCCATAACTTTGAATTAAAAAATGGCACAAGACACTTAATAATGGGCTGGAAGGAATATCATGGCAGAAGGAGTTTCTTAATTCTGCCTGAGTATTCCTAAGAGCTGAAGGGGTCTGTTATAGTGTAAATAAGAGGCATATTGGGCAGAGTAAGGGGTCGAAAAAATCAGTGCTAAAAAATAGAGAGAGTTTACTCACTTCTGGGACTGGACATTCTGAGAGCCTAGGGGTATAAGGACTCCTTCTTCAGATTTTGAGAGCTAAAGAAAAACACTTAACTGAAACTAAAAGCTAAGAGCTGGGAAGGTTGGCTTTTAATCCCTGAAGGTTAAATACTTTGAGAGCTTAGGACCAGTCTGTTGAAGAGGATAAGCCAACTTTGTTCCATTGAAGTGTTGGCCCAATTTTGGTTTAATCCAAGTCCAGTTGAGTCCCTTTTGGGTGTTGACTATTGCTGTTTGGTTTTACAACTTTTCTGGGTTTTAACCTGATTGATGTTGCTGCTGGTTGTTGGCTATTGTTGTTGTGGTACCTGCTGTGCTGATTTACTCCTTCTTTCTTCTTGAACTTTCAAATCCAGGTACACAACTATAACTTTGGCACTTGTAAGCTGAAAACATGAAGCTTGAATATATGTGAAGAGTCGACATTTTGATCCAGATTCTCTATGACTAGTGTATTTAAATTCTTCATTCATCAACAATATGTGATCCCTGTTAGTTCGTAGTGAGGGGACTGAAATGGAGTTGTATAAGAGATTTTAAATATAGTTCATATTGAAACATTTTAGCATCTGATAATTGAGCCCTGTAGTTAAAAATGAGCTCGATGGACTGTTAAATTAGTCGGGACTGTAACTGTTAGATTACTGTGATTGATAGGTTATGTTCGACAAATTCTGAACGTCGGTTTTCATGCTTATTGATAATTCAGGAAAATACTACACCAGTTGAAAGGAAAAGGAATGTGTAAAAATGTAAGTAGTATTTAAATCTGGCTAAAACATGGACTGTAAGCATTAGCCATGATCATAGCGTTCTGATCGTTTCGTTTTCTTGATAGTTTAATCCTCAATCTCTTAAAAATGTTGTTAATAATCCATTAGTTAGTGACCGGAATGTATAGGTTAAACTAGTAGTAGGGTAGCTTCACTCCGTGTCGTTAAGTGTAATTTGGTACCTTTCACGCATATTAATTAATTAGGACTTTCATTTTTGTTAGAGACGAATACACTAGACAATCGTAGTTTACTTTAGGTTTGTCCTTTAAATAATATAATGAGATGAGCTTCGCCAAATAAAACGCACAAATTGCGGGGCACTAGTTAAATGTATATATTTAAATATTCAGATTTCTGGACGGGCCGTTTAGTGAATTTCACGGCCTCTCCCAAAAATAATAACGCGTTAGACTCTCTAGGCGCGCATTTTAATAATATTACCTCCCTAAACTCGGGTGCACATTTATATGATCCAAATTCAAATCTCAACGGAGTCGAAATATGTCAATAACCACGGGTACATTGATGTGGCATGGTTTGAGATGTGTTTTCACGATGTTGCAATTCTCATAAAATAATAATAATCAAAAGCGGTTAAAAGGTAAAAATGCACATAGGTTTGAACATATACTAAAATTAGATAATTAAGTCGAATATAACAGTTAAGCGACCGTGCTAGAACCACGGAACTCGGGAATGCCTAATACCTTCTCCCGGGTTAATAGAATTCCTTATCCGGATTTTTGATTCGTAGATTGTAATACGTAGTCATTTTTTCCTTTATTCAGGATTCAAACCGGTGACTTGGGACACCATAAATCTCTCAAGTGGCGAATCCAACTCTTAATAATAAATCCCGTTTCGATTGTCCTTTAATTGAAAAAACTTCCTTTATTACACTCTTCACGGGGGGTGAGCGGAAAAAGGAGGTATGACAGCTCTGGCGACTTTGCTGGGGATTAAAACCCAGAACTTCGGTTTAGGGTTTAAGAATTCGAGCTTAGAATAATTGTTATGTTTGGCTTTATCTGATATTTCTACATGTTTTCCTGCTAAATGTGCTAAATTCTTTACCGCTTTGATATTATTTGAACTGTATATATAAACTGTGCCGAAACCCTTCTCTTCTCACCTCCGGGGATGTGCTTACTGGTTGAGATTCCCTATTCTTTTATTTTCATA
This sequence comes from Nicotiana glauca, assembly GCA_026770625.1. Classification (NCBI taxonomy): domain Eukaryota; kingdom Viridiplantae; phylum Streptophyta; class Magnoliopsida; order Solanales; family Solanaceae; genus Nicotiana; species Nicotiana glauca. The sequence continues at coordinate 112,765 of MU745812.1, forward strand.
CCTTAAATTAAGAAAGAGGCCGTACAAGTTACAAAGTCGGACGATCTCGCGAGTCCCCAGTACGTAGCCCCCTCCTCGGCTCGAGTTGTCCGCTCGGGTACATTGTTTAGAACACAAACCCAGGTTTTAAACCTAGAATAACAAAGCCTCATGCCGAATCCCTAGTAGGAACGTTTGTTTGCATCACGTGCATTTGACTTAGGGGACTCAACACAGGGGTTGGGTCTGTTTAGGACAGGTGTACCTGAAATGAAAACGACCATCCTGATGCATCTTACTTGCTACTTGTGCATTTATTTGCTTCGAACATGCATTCTGACTGGTTTTTTATACTGGGAAAAATTGAAAAAAAAAAGAAAAAAGAAATAGAAGTTTAGGAGTTTAAGAGAATTAGTCGCCGGTTTCAAAAAACCAATGGCCAAATAGTGCCGAAACTCTGCCGGATTGTTTTTTTTAAAAGAAAAAAATTAAAAATGTTTTGTTTTTAAAATAGTTTGTTTGCCAATGAAAAGAAAAAAAAGTTTTTATTTTTAAAATAGTTTTTTTACTTGCCACTGTAAAAAGAAAGAAAAAAAATAAATAAAATAAATAAAAGTCTTGTTTTCAAAAATAGTTTATTTTGCTAAAGAAAATGAAAAGAAAAAAAGGTCTTGTTTTCAAAAAAATAGTTTGCTTTATTTACCGATGTATTGAAAAAAAAAGAAAAAGAAAAATGTTTTTTTTAAAAATAGTCTGTTTTTGCCCGAACTACGCTGGTTTGATTCTCACCGGATGTGAGATACGTAGGCAACTCTCATCGGGTCCAACCACCCCTTTTGCAAAAATCGCCAAAAAATGTCAAAATTAATATTTTCGTCATAAGTTCGGTGATGCTGTTTTATTCAAAAATAACCGAATGTTCCCGAAAGGGACGCCGGAAGGTTAATTTTGCATAAACAGCCACCTTTGGTCATTTTTTAGATTTGGGCCGGTTGAACCACACAGCCTTAAAATCTTCGTCCCCGAGGCGCTAAAAGGCCGTGTTTCAATATCGAATTTTATTTTGAAAAACAAGAAAAAAGAGTCTTAAGTAAGTCGGGTAATGCCGTTTTATCAAAAATAGCCGAATATTCCTGAAAGGGACGCCGGAAGGTTGAATTTGTATAAATAGCCACCCTTGGTCATTTTTAAGGGTTTTTGACCAGTTAAGCCCACACAGCCTTAAAATCTTCATCCCTGAGGTGCTGAAAGGCCGTGTTTGCAAAACCAAGTCTTTTACTTTAATTTGAAAAACAAGAAAAAAAAAGAGTTAGTGGGCAAGTGAATGCCGTTGTGATTTTTGGTCAAAATAAGCTGAGCCAGCTTCGGCAGTGTATTGAACCGTTCTTGCCGAGATAGCCTTAGAGTATCTTTCAGTTGTCGAAAGGCTGCTTTCGTAAAAGAACGAACAAGTTTGTGAAGTTTCATAAAATAATCCTCCCCGGCCTCAAAATTCATGTGAAATTGGGAAGGGGCCACGCTTGTAAAAACAACCATTTGGTTAAAATTAGCAGATAGGGAAGGAATTTGTCAGTTTGTTTTCAAGTTTGTATTTCTTAGAGTAGGTGGGTTGTTTGATTTTTGGGTCTGTATTTCGTCTTTCCTTCAAAGCCTAAGCCTGTTAGTTTGGTCAGTTTTTAAACCTTTCTTTTAAAATCAAAGTTTGTTTTATTATGAAAAACTGAAAATTCCTAAAAAATATTTCATTGTTGTTTACCTTTCATTTGCGCGAACTACGCGCGGTCTGATTCATGCGGGGTCATGATACGTAGGCAATCTCCATATGATTCGACCACAACCACTAAAAAAAAGAAGAAAAAGAGAGAAGAGAAAAAGAAAATTTAATAATAATAAGAAACAAATAAAGGAAAGTGTAGGAGGCACCTTAAAAGGGCCCAAATAAAAGAAGCCGGAATGACGCATATGGTTAGAGCGAAGACATGATAGAAATGGTTAAACTGCCTAGGTACATTGCATTCCAACATGCAATTGCAATATGAATTAAAACTCTAACGCTGACAAGTTTGTTGTTTTCCAGAAGTTTCAAACAGTTAAGCTTGTTAGAACGTACTGGCAGATTACCATTACCAAACAAGATCTAAAGGGCCCATATCAAACAGCATGTCCAGCTCGGAGAAAAGTGTTGAGGAGGAAAAGACGGAAAATCAAACGCAAAAGGAGGAAGTAGATAGGTTGACACAAGAGATGAAAGAAATGCACCTAGCCTGGGCTAGGGTGCGACAGATACCAGCCCCTCCCACTACTCCTACTTTCCCACCGGTACAAACTCCGGAAGCCCCTCCCACTGGTCCATCGACAAGCTTCCCAATTCACAAATACTTTCAGGGGAAAACTGCCTACAATCCCCAAGCTTCACCATCCAAACAGAACCCTCCTCCACCAATTGTTCCTATTTTCGTGGCACCCCCACCAGCCACGCTACAAAGATCATCCACTGAGCCGTTGTTTCACGCTCACGATAACCAATACTATCCTCTCGAACCCACCTTCAAAGCACCCGAGCCATGTACGTACACACCTCACTTTGAACTACCGGCAGAAACGGAGAAGCCATCTAAGAGTCCGGAGCAGGATGAAGTGCTTCGCAAAGTAAAGAGGCTAGAGCAGTCTTTCAGGAATATGCAAGGGATGGGTGGCCAAGTCAGTGTGGCCTATAAAGATCTATGTCCTTTCCCCGATATTCAACTACAAGCGGGGTTCAAAATGCCAAAATTTGATCTGTATGAGGGACATGGTGACCCAGTGGCACACTTGCGAGGTTTTTGTAGTAAGATGAGAGGGCAGGAGGGAAAGATGAGTTGTTGATAGCATACTTTGGCCAAAGCTTGAGCGGATCCGCACTAGAGTGATATATAAGGCAGGACCCTATCAAGTGGTACACCTGGGATGACCTGGCGCAGGCATTTGTTGGACACTTCCAATATAATCTTGAGATCGTCCATGATCGTCTCACATTGTTAAAATTCGAGAAAAAGCTCGGAGAGAGCTTCAGGGAGTTTGGGTTCCGCTGGAGGGAGCAGGTGGCGAGAGTTGATCCCGCGATGAAGGAAAGTGAAATGGTGGATTACTTTTTGCAGACTTTGGAGCCAACTTACTTTGGTCACCTGGTGATATCAGTTGGAAAATCTTTCAATGAGATCGTAAAAATGGGTGGCATGATTGAAGAAGGACTCAAGTCCAATAAGATAATGAGTTATTCGGCAATCAAGGCCACCACTCAGGCTATCCAGAGCGGCACGGGAGGTGTACTCGGGAAGAAAAAGAGGGAAGATGCCACAACAACTGAATCCAGAGCTTGGTATGAATCCAGGGGCTCACCTTAGCACTACAATCAGCCTCAACTCCAACCCCAAACCTTTCCCCGAGCTCCATATAATCCACCTCAATACTATCCTCTGAACAATGTCCGGCCATATGTCCAACCACCAGGTCACTCCCTATGGCAAGCGCCAGCGCTGCATAATGCATTCGTGCCTTCACAACATTATCGAGCACCCAACAAACCTAGAAAACCAGGGCAGGGAGCAGAACAAAGGCAAAGAAATAGTTTCATTCCAATTGGGGAGTCCTACACAAGCCTATTTGAAAAGTTAAAGCATTCTGGCCTGATTGAGCCGCTCCTTGGCTATACTCCAGACCCATATGCAAAAGGCTTTGATCCTACTGTGCGATGCATGTACCACTCTAATGTCCAAGGGCATAGTATTGAAGATTGTCGCTCTTTGAAAAAGGAAATAGAAAGAATGATTCAAGAAGGGGTAATTGTAGTCAATGACAATGACAAAGGGCATGCAAATCCTATTGGAAACTTGGTGGGTAAAGTTGGTAATGAACTTGGAAACGTTGGTGCAGAACTCAATGGCGGAAATGCCGTGCTAGGTAATTGGGAAGGTTCTCCATTCCTTGGTCAACTAGAGTGGAGTTTTTGGTGGTTCATTTTGTGGTTATTTCTATTGTCCAGGTTATTTCAGGGTTGTAATCTGGATATTGTCTTGTAAATCAAACCCTTTTATTATTTTGTTTTGTCCAGTCCCTTTGATCGTAGTATCTCATTTAGCGTTTGCCTAGGTTTGTTCTAAGGATTGTAACCCTAGTATAGTTTGTTGTTTTTGTTACTTGAATGGTTTGTATCATCTAATGCAATGTCCTGTTTTCTGTTATTTCGAGTCATTTGCTCTTGTTTAGTTCCCTTCTCTTTATAGTTCTTTTCCTGTCGATTCTAGCAAAATGACATGCACGCACAGTTTGGGCCTAATCTTAAAAGTTAATTGTAAAACCATTGGAAGGTGATCAGGACACTTAATGGAAATAAAAATAGTTTGAGATCATTTGAAGCCTGAACCATGGGGAACCATGGGCGGATAAAACATAAAGAAGCCGTAAAAGCAAGTCGACCAGATTGACGGGGGCCGTTCATGATAATGAGAGTGAAAGTGTTGCCCAAGTGGTGCTTTGTATTTAACCAATGAAGAAAGCAAAGATGTGGATATAACTAACAAGTCTAGCACGATCTGAAGATATTACGAGTGTTTATTTAATTGTGTTGTTCGTATTTGGCATGTTTGAAGATTGGAATAATGGAGGCGTTTTGTTCTGCTATCTAAAACACTTTATCCTTCGTTAACCCTTTGAGCCTTATCTGTTTTATTTCATATCCCTCCTTCGGAATCAATAGCAAAGATTAGAAACACAAACATGGAAGATAAAGAAAAAAAAAGAGAAAAAAAAACAACAAAAACAACAAAAAGATAAAGAAGAAAAAGAGAAAATAATAAGTGGAAAGGAAAACTACTACATAAAGGATTGGGAACTACGTTTGACCTGATTCCTCAAAGAGGATACTTAGGCGCTTCACGGCTCGGTCATAGTGGAACAAAAAATCAAAAGATCCCCAAGCAAGAAACTGGGGCAGAAGTTGTGTTTGTTATAAAGAAATCTAGTTCCGAAGGTTGTAATTTTGAACCCAAGATCAATTTGTTTTGAGTCTTTAAATACCCTTTCTTTCTAACCCCGCCCAAAAGCCCACATTATGGTCCAAAGAAAGACCTTTCGATCAGTCTTCGAGAGATGCCAAGTTCGAACAGACAAAGGTAATTCATGTCAGGGATAACACTCTGGTTCAAGCAGGAAAATAAAAAAGGAGAGAGTCTTATTGGTGAAAACCTTCACAGGCACCTTGAGGCGGCGGTAGGTTGAGAGAAAGGAAAATGAGAGAGGCTTGATGGTGAAAACCCTTCGGGCACTACAAGTCGAATAAGGAATCTGAACCAGATTGGACAATAGGAGCATTGAAGCCCAGTTTCATGGCTGAAAAGTACAACAAGAGTTGAACATCAGATTTGCTTGACAGAATAGGCCACAGGTGCATGTCATGGTCATTAGAGCAGGTAGTCACATCCGATAGGTTTCTACTTTGTAGTTTTCTTATTAGGAATCATCTCTTTCCTTTACTCTGTTCCTTTTGTCTTGTTTATTTCCTCTCCCTGAGTCTATTTGGTCAGAACAAGTAAGAAATGACTTCAAAATTTGCCACCAGCTTTCCAATTGCACAAAACGGGATCCAGTTAGCACATCTAAGCGTCATAAGACCGGAAAGAACAACAAGCGCATTAAGCTGGTATCAATCAACATGTTTTAGGGTTCACGTGAGACACAAAGATGACAGAGAAAAAGGGTAATCAATAAATAGGTAAGATGGTCGAATGGAAATCAATCATCATAGGAGATATATGGGGTCGGATAAAGAGACTAAAAAAAATGTTAGGAATCCTGCAGCTAAGGATCAGTCAGAAGGACGGAAATGTTCAACCAAGTTCAAGGCAGTCGGACGAAGCAGAGCATGGAAAGGAGAAAAACATCTCCAGCAAGAGTGTCAAACCGACCACCATATTTAAACTCACAAGTTTTCTTTGTTGAAACAGGGATGAAAGCTATGTTCATATCAAAGCATTGGAAGCTGGAAAGTTTCAGGGGATAATGCGCCAATTCTGCTTATGCAAAGGCTATTGAGAAGATCACACATCACCCCTAGGAGACGCACTTCCTAGCTTATGTTGATTTACACCCATAGGGAGACGCACTTCCTAAATTAAGAGTTCATTCATAGAAGATGCACTTCCTAGTTTGAATCATTGAAGTTTCACCCCTAGGAGACGCATTTCCTAAATTTAAATTCGCTGCTGGGAGACGCACTTCCTAGTTTAGTTCATTCCAGTTCAACCATAGGAAACGCACTTCCTAAATTAATAGTTCATGCATAGGAGACGCACTTCCTAAATTAAGATTTTATTCATAGGAGACACACTTCCTAGTTTAAATCATTGATATTTAGCTCTAGGAGACGCACTTCCTAAGTTTATTTTCACCCATAGGAGACGCACTTCCTAAATTAATAGTTTATGCATAGGAGACGCACTTACTAAATTAAGATATCATTCATAGGAGACGCATTTCCTAGTTATGAGTCATTGAGATTTTACACATAGGAGATACACTTCCTAAATTAATAGTTGATGCATAGGAGACGCACTTCCTAAATTAAGATTTCATTCATAGGAGATGCACTTCCTAGTTTAAATCATTGATATTTCGCTCGAGGAGACGCACTTCCTAAGTTTATTTTCACCCATAGGAGACACACTTCCTAAATTAATAGTTCATGCATAGGAGACACACTTCCTAAATTAAGATATCATTCATAGGAGACGCATTTCCTAGTTTGAGTCATTGAGATTTTACACATAGGACACGCACTTCCTAAATTGATAGTTCATTCATAGGAGGCGCACTTCCTAGTTTGAGTCACTAAAGTTTCACCCATAGGAGAAGCACTTCCTAAATTAATAGTCCATAGGAGTCGCACTTCCTAGTTTGAATCACCAAAAGTTTCACCCATAGGAGACGCACTTCCTAAATTGATAGTTCATTCAGAGGAGACGCGCTTCCTAGTTTGAGTCATTGAAGATTCACCCCTAGGAGACGCACTTCCTAAATTTAAATTCACCCCTGGGAGACGCACTTCCTAGTTTAGTTCATTCCAGTTCAACCATAGGAGACGCACTTCTTAAATTGATAGTTCGTTCATAGGAGACGCATTTCCTAATTTGAGTCATTGTAGTTTTACCCACAGGAGAGGCACTTCCTAAATCGAGATTTCATCCCTAGGAGACGCACGTCCTAATCTGGTTCGTTGAAGTTTTACCTGTAGGAGACGCACTTCCTAATCAAGGTTTTTCAAGCTATTCTTTTAGGAGACGCATTTCCTAAATGGAGAGTTCATAGGAGACACACTTCCTAATTTGGTTCATTCAGGTTTTATTTTAGCAAACGCATTTGCTAGTCAAAGTTTCTTGGTTTTACTCGTAGGAGACACATATGTCTACTCTTTAGTTCACTCTCATCATTGCATCAGAAGTGTAAGTGGTCTATGACTTTGCTAACAACTCACAAATTTGCCCGGTGCAAACTGGGGCAGAAAATTTCATTTGTTTTGTTTGTTTTGATTGCATGTACCCAACTGAAAAGCAAGGGAACACAGAAAGTTCAGAAATCGGGTATCCACCTAAGGAAAAGAGAAGAAATACATTCAAGATCAAGAAGTCGGGAGCCCGCCCGTATAACAGAGAAATATATTTCAGTCTTAACATTTCAAGTTGTGAAGTTGGGAGCCCGCCCGTATAACAGAGGAATACATTTCAGTCTTTACATTTCAAGTAGTTGAAGTCAGCAACCCGCCGGAAGGCAAAAGGTTACAACAGAAACCCCGAGCATAAATCCAAATTCAGAAATCAGAAGAAAGGCAGCAATGGTTAGCTCAAGCTTCGAAATGAAAATAGTTCGAAGCTCACAAGAAGGAAATAAGTAGTTCAAGTTCGGCAATCAAGAGAAGCCGACAAGGCAAGTCAAAATGAAGAAACATCCGATGAAGCACAAGCCAACAAGAAAGCAGGGCGACATGAGCAAGCCCGAAAATTTAGATAAGATTTTTGTAATTCACAGGCTATAATTTAGTCTAGATTATTATTTTCTTCTAGCTAGGTGTAATAAGGAGGTCGATAAGCAGTAGCATCAGCAGCAATAACAGTAACAGCAAAATCACAGTTCCACGGTAGTCCCAGCTACAAAACTTTACGAACTACATTGACCTGATTCCCTTTTATCCAGGGATATGTAGGAAAACCTTTAAAGCACAGGTGCGGTCAAATCTTTCAAAAATGCTTCACACGGAGTACTCAAACGGGCAAAAATCGCTCGTATTCGCTCACTTTATCTTTGCACAAAAACTCTCCGTGTTTCCGGGCAAAGAAGGGCAACTGTGAGCACGTGATTTTTGCCCTATATGAGAATCATTCCAAAAAAAAATTCAAAAAAAAATAATTTTTGTTTGTTTACAATTTTTGCGAATTTTTTGTTATTTTTCATGAATTGTTTACAGTTGTCTGTGCATGTTTATTTGTGGAAATAATGAAAAATACAAAAATATGTCACATTTGCATTTAGGATCTATTAGGAGTAATTAAGTTTGTTTTATAAAAATGAAAAAATCACGAAAAATAATGTACTTCGCATTTTAGTGTTTGATGTCCAAATTGTGTGATTTTATTTTAATTGATGTTTAATTTTTGTGTGATAATTTATTATTAGGAGTTCGATTAGTATTGGTTTTATTGATTCAATCTAGGATTTTGGTTTTTAAATTAGGAATTAAAAAATAGATAAATAGAAGAAAACAAAATGAAAAAGGAAAAGAAAACTCGGAGCAGGCCGATTTTTCCACAGGCCCAAACCAAAATACCCCCCCCCCCCTACAGCCCAATCCAAACAACCTTCTTCCTGGTCCGTTCCCACGATTGATCAAACGACACCGTTTGATGTCAATTGATCTAAGTCGTTCGATCAAAGTGATCCAACGGTCAAGGAACTTCACCCGTTGCCTGACCCAGTTCCACCCAAGAACCAACCCGGTCTCATTTATCTAAACAGTGTCGTTACTTGCCAAGGAATTGATCCAGGCCATTGATCTCATATGATCAAACGGCCAGGATCAACCCTCCTTCCCACTATATAAGACAAAAAATGGACCCAGCCCCCCCGAGCCGACCCCCCTTCCCTTCGTCTCTAACATTCATAGACAGCCCCAGCAACCTCTGCCACACTCCGCCATCGACCACCCATCGGAAATCGCCTCACGGCGGTTCCGGTGGTCCAAACAACCCCATTTTTACACCATAGCTTCCCCACAACATCCTCTTTCCAAACCTCCGATCAGTTTCCCTTGAATCCCCGTAGATCTTTTCGAATTTTAGATCGAAGAACTGACCCAAACCTTAACATGTCTACTTGATGCCAAATTAACATCATACCCCCACTGGACCTCCCTCACCACCTTAACACCATTAGTTCCCTTCGAATCAAGCCAGGATTCGTCGAATTTCCATTTCGAGCCAAGAACCCTAGCCCCGCCACAAGATTCCTTGGTGGCGGCGCCAACCCTAAACCTTCCCCAAGTCATACCCCTGAACCTGTAGACTATCCTCGTCCCAAATTCGAAGGTTAAACCAGCTGGATGAGACCTAGGGAGCCAAAACCTGGAACCTGCCCGAGTAAAGGAAATTTGAGGTTCTTAATCGACCTTAGTCGAGTGTTTTCAGTCGAGAACACTCGATTAAGGTCCGTTTGGACCTCAAAAGTTCGAGTCGAAATTTCAAATGGGAACGGATGGGAGTCTAGCCTGTGATTTCGAGGTATTTCTTCTCTTTTTCTTATTTTTTATTTTTCATTTGATTGTCTCTCTGATTGAGTGTCATAGGAATTCATCGTGTTTATCATTATTTTCTCCCTTCTCCATCAGACCATTTATTTGGTCCAGTTTTCTTCTGTTAATTAATAACATGTGGTTAAATAGTTTCGTCAATTAATCCGTCTTATTTGTAGTTCAGTAATTCTCTTCGAGTTGGTTAATGTCGAACGTTTTATGTGTTAATCCTTGTATTCCCAGCTTCAGAACCCCGTTCAGTTATTGTTAATGTTCTTTCATTTTTGTCTGAGGTTAATTTAAAAATGCAAGTTGTTTCAAAGTTTATTCGCATGTGTTTGTGTCAGTCAAAATTGCTCTTGGTAGTTTAATAGGATTTTGTCATGTTTCGTTGGTTGACTTTGATGCTATTTGATCTACTCTGAATTCTTGCTTGAAATGCTGTTGGACTTGATTCGAGTTCAATTGATGATTGAGTTTAGTGATTTGAATACTTGTTTGTTCTATTTAAGTTAGTTGATTAGGTGAATTGGTTATAGCTGATAGGTTAATTGCAAATTGGTTAGGGTTTCAGGGGTATTTTCAGTAGTTCACAGTAAGTTCAGGGGGTATTTTGGGACTTAAAAAGTTGCAGAATTGTTTAATTTGAGTGCTCTGTCCATGAAGTACCAATATAACATTAAAATAAGGTATTGTTTAATAGTTAGTGGGGAACACAACATAATGGTATGGGAAGGGTTAAGTGAGATGAGTAAACAATAAGCAACCCATAACTTTGAATTAAAAAATGGCACAAGACACTTAATAATGGGCTGGAAGGAATATCATGGGCAGAAGGAGTTTCTTAATTCTGCTTGAGTACTCATAAGAGTTGAAGGGGTCTGTTATAGTATAAATAAGAGGGATATTGGACAGAGTAAGGGGTCGGAAAAAATCAGTGCTAAAAAATAAAGAGAGTTTACTCACTTCTGGGACTGGACATTCTGAGAGCCTAGGGGAATAAGGACTCCTTCTTTAGATTTTGAGAGCTAAAGAAAAACACTTAAGGAAAACTAAAAGCTAAGAGTGGGGAAGGTTGGCTTTTAATCCCTGAAGGTTAAATACTTTGAGAGCTTAGGACCAGTCTGTTGAAGATGATAAGCCAACACTGTTCCATTGAAGTGTTGGCCCAATTTTGGTTTTGAACCTGATTGATGTTGCTGTTGGTTGTTGGCTACTGTTGTTGTGGTACCTGCTGTGCTGATTTACTCCTTCTTTCTTCTTAAACTTTCAAATCCAGGTACACAATTGTAACTTTGGCACTTGTAAGCTGAAAACATAAAGATTGAATATACGTGAAGAGTCGACATTTTGATCCAGATTCTTTATGACTGGTATATTTAAATTCTTCATTCATCAACAATATGTGATCCCTGTTAGTTCGTAGTGAGGGGACTGAAATAGATTTGTATAATAGATTTTAAATATAGTTCATATTGAAACATTTTAGCATCTGATAATTGAGCCCTGAAGTTAAAAATGAGCTCGATGGATTGTTAAATTAGTCGGGACTGTAACTGTTAGATTACTGTGATTGATAGGTTATGTTCGAAAATTCCGAACGTCGGTTTTCATGCTAATTGATAATTCAGGAAAATACTGCAACAGTTGAAAGGAAAAGGAAAGTGTAAAAATGTAAGTAGTATTTGAATCTAGCTAAAGCATGGACTATAAGAATTAGCCATGATCATAGCGTGCTGATCGTTTTGTTTTCCTGCTAGTTTAATCCTCAATCTCTTAAAAATGTTGTTAATAATCCATTAGTTAGAGACAGGAATGTATAGGTCAAACTAGTAGTAGGGTAGCTTCACTCTGTGTCGTTAAGTGTAATTTGGTACCTTTCGCGCATATTAATTAATTAGGACTTTCATTTTTGTTAGAGACGAATACACTAGACAATCGTAGTATACTTTAGGTTTGTCCTTTAAATAATATAATGAGACGAGCTTTGCCAAATAAATTGCACAAATTGCGGGGCCCTCGTTAAATGTATATATTTAAATATTTAGATTTCGGGACGGGCTGTTTAGCGAATTTCACGGCCTCTCCCAAAAATAATAACGCGTTAGACTCTCTAGGCACGCATTTTAATAATATTACCTCCCTAAACTCGGGTGCACATTTATGTGACCCAAATCCAAATCTCAACGGAGTCGAAATATGTCAATAACCACGGGTACATTGATGTGCCGTGGTCTGAGATGTGTTTTCACGACGTTGCAATTCTTATAAAATAATAATAATCAAAAGCGATTAAAAAGGTAAAAATGAACATAGATTTGAACATGTACTAAAATCAGATAATTAAGCCGAATATAACAGTTAAGCAACCGTGCTAGAACCATGGAACTCGGAATGCCTACACCTTCTCCCGGGTTAACAGAATTCCTTATCCGGATTTCTGATCCGTAGACTGTAATATGGAGTCATTTTTTCCTTGATTCGGGATTCAAACCGGTGACTTGGGACACTATAAATCTCTCAAGTGGCGACTCCAACTCTTAATAATAAATACCATTTCGATTGTCCTTTAATTGGAAAAACTCCCTTTATTACACCCTTCACGGGGTGTGAGCGGAAAAAGGAGGTGTGACAGTTGGTACTTTTGGTCGAGATCCCGGGGGCCTCGAGGTGATTTCGGATGGCTATCGAGATGAATTTTGGAGTTGTGAAAGTTCTAGTTTAGCCGGTATCTGGCATTTCTGCATTTGCGGAAAAGGGGCCGCAGCGGTTCCGCAGATGCGGTAAGGGAGTCACAAAAGCGGAATTTGGCTACTCGGAGGAAGTCCGCAAAAACGGAGTCATTTCCGCATGAGCGGTATTCGCAGAAGCGGGATTGGACCGCAGAAGCGGTCCTAGGCAATAAGTGAAGTTCCGTAGAAATGGAACAATTTCCGCAAATGCGGGAAGCGCAGAAGCGGTTTAGTTATCGTAGAAGCGAAAATGTCTGGTCAGAGGTATTAATTCTATCTTTACGAATTTTTGAAAGAACTCAACATTTTCACTTCGGACTTGGAGGTTATTGTGTGATATTGGATAGGGAATAAAGGGACTTCATTGAGGTAAGAAATTCTAATCCTAAATCATAAATCTAATGTGTTATTACATGAATTAAGGGTGAAAAATCAAGGAATTAGAGGTCAAAAATGGTGATTAGGGCTTGAAACTTAAGAGAGTTAAGAATGGGAATTTGAGGGGTCATTTGGACTCCAATTCTGGTGATTTTTATATGTATAGACTCATGGCGAGATAAGAAATTCGATGATGTTAAATTTTCTATCTTTCGAGAAGTGGGCCCAGGGCTCGGGTTTTGCTAATTTTGAGATTTTGCTATTTTGCGATTGTTTTCGATTGGGTATTGTCCCATTGGCATTTTGTGATGTATTCGCTCTGATGTTGGATAGATTCGATGCGCGTGGAGGCCGGTTTGAGGGGAAAAGGCGTCGCGAGCTAGATATTTCACCGGTTCGAGGTGAGTAATGTACGATATCCTGAGGGTTTGAAACCCCGGATTTGCACACCGTAGTGCTATATTGAGGTGACTTGCATGCCAGAAAGCGAGCGTGGGGTAGAGAACCGTTGGGGATTATGACTTGGTCCGTCCCGATTATTGATTTTACCGCGTATTTGACCGAAACTTATTTGATATTATCATGATTTGGGTTGATTGCCATATTTGGGCTTTGTGCCAATTATTTGAACCCCCCTCCCCTCTGGGAATTTTTATCACTCTTTCCTCACTATTTAAAATATTATTTGAACTCAGTCCAATTGAATTACATTGTTTCATGAACTCAGCTATATTTTTGCTCAACTTTGAGATTTGAATGATATTTGAACTAGTGTTTGAGCTGAGCACTACTATTTTACTGATGCCCGGGGGGCTTATGATTATGTTTTAACTGATTGAGGCTGAGGGCCATATGTGATGAGGTTTCAGGCCTCGAGTGATATGTGAGGAGGCTTTCAGGCCTCGAGTGATATGCGATAAGGCTTTCAGGCCTCGAGTGATATGCGAGGAGGCTTTCAGGCCTCGAGTGACATTCGAGGAGGCTTTCAGGCCTCGAGTGTGATGTGAGAAGGTTTTCAGGCCTTGATTTATATGCCACGAGGTGGCTTGATATTGCGCTTGGGCCGTAAGATGCCCCTCTCGGAGTTTGTACACCCCAGTGAGCGCGGGTACCCATGTCATGTGATACTGAGCCCGAGGGGCTGATACTGTTTGAGTGATGTGATAATGAGCCTGAGGGGCTGATACTGTTTGAGTGATGTGATACTGAGCCCGAGGGGCTGATACTATTCTGAACGATTGATATTGAGCCCGAGGGGCTGATACTGTTTTGAGATGTGCACGAGAGGCGAACTTTTATCTGCTCATCTTGCATATTTATTTGCCTTTTTCTGTTTTACTGCGGTATTTGTGCCCAAGGGGCAAATTTTCTGTGCTTATTAGTACTAACCATTTTGAAATCGTTTTCGTAATTATTGAAAAGATCATTTTCAAAAGAGATTTGAACTTAGCCAAGGTATTTCTAAAGTTTTCACAAACTTCACTGTTTTCTCAGAAAATTGTACCTGGCTTCTATACAACATGTTGGTTGCTTTACGTGATTTCTTGCTACTCAGTTATTATTTACTTTTATTACACAATGAGTTGGAGTACTCACTTTACTCCCTACACCTCACGTGCAGATACAGGTATTTGTTCACCCGGTAGCGTGTTTTGAGCTGGTTGAAGATTTTGCTATCATAGCTGAGCAAGGTGACTCACCAGCGTTCGCGGAACTAGATTTCTTCCTTGATTTCTAAATTCTATTCTGTATATTACTGGACTTGTAGTTGTATTTAGACTCCTCTAGATACTCGTGACTTGTGACACCTCGGTTTGGGTTGTGTTGGGCTGTATTTCCGCAAATTAATATTATTAAGTCATATTTTTGCTAATAATTTATGCTTAACTATTTTGAATGAGATGGAATTGGTTGGTTGGCTGGCCTTGTCTTCACGAGAGGCGTCATAACGACCGCAGTGGGGTTTGGGTTGTGACAGATACTGTGCCCGATGGGCGAACTTCTATTTTGATTACTTTACCTTAATTACCTGTTAATTACTTGTTTACTTGTTGTAAGAGGATTTTACTTGACTTTTCACTGGTTTACCGTTTTTAAATTATTTTACTCCTTCATTATAGAATGGCTTGTGCCTTGTGTGTTTTCTCACTTTCGTCGTTATTTACATTTGTCACTCACTGAGTTGGAGTACTCACTTTACTCCCTGCACCCTGTTTACAGATTCAGGTGCATCTGGTCCCGCTCCTGAGTGTTGATTCCTACAAATTCACGTAGGCTTTCGGAGATTACGAGGTAGCTGTTGACATCTGCAGCCCCGTGTCTCTACTCCTTTGTCTTTCCTATTTCCTTTCAGACATTGTACTAGTTATGGATTTAGCAGAATTTTATTATGACTTATAGATGCTTATGACTAGTGACACCCCGGTTAGGTCTATGTATGGGTGTTCTTCCGCGAATTTATGTTATTATCGGCTATTTCGAATTTATTCTTATCAAGTTTAAACTGTTCTTAAATGCTTATCTGTTAATAATTGGAAAATGGGAAGTGTAGGTTGGCCTTGTCTTCATGAGAGGCACCATCACGATCGGTTTCAGGGTTAGGGTCGTGACAAGTTGATATCAGAGCCTAACTTACATAGGTAGAAGGTTTTGTAGAGTCTCGTGGATTGGTACGGAGACGTCTATATTTATTCTCGAGAGGCTCAGAACCTTTAGGAAAAACTTCATATTCTTGAAATTCTTGTCGTGCAAGTTTGTTAATCCGAGTACTAAACTTCTGTTATTCTATTCTCTCACAGATGGTGAGGATGCGCACTACCGGACAGGGTGGACGACCACCAGTGTCACCAGCTGCGGCCACTAGAGGCCGAGGATGCGATCATGGTTGTGGTAGAGGCAATGCAACACCTGCAAATCCACCAGCTGCCACAGTTCAGTACCAGGTCCCGTTGTGGACCCTCCAGCAGCACCACCTCAGGCACCAACTGTGCCTATTGTCATTCAGTGTCTTCAGGAGGCCTTGGCTCAGATAATATTAGTTTTCACTGGCCTAGCTCAAGCGATTTCATCTACTACAGCCGCAACTACTTCTAAGGCCGGGAGAGGCAGTCATACTCCTGCGGCCCGCACACCTCAGCAGGTCGTGCAGAGACTTAAGAGGCTAGAGGCACACCCAGCTCAGCCGGTTGCTGCTGCTTAGGACTATGTAGTTCCTGCCATTCTAGAGGATGAGCAGTGTAGGTTGGAGAGATTCGGTAAACTTCAGCCTTTGACCTTCAGCGAAATAGAGGGTGAGGATGCCTAGGGCTTTTTGGACAAGTGTTAGAGGATGCTTCATACAGCCGGTATTCTAGAGACCATCGGGGTCGCTTTCACTACTTATCAGTTCTCAGGAGCCGCTTTTACCTGGTGGGAGGATTTGAAGAGGTGTAGGCCTGTTGGTGGAGCACCCCTTTCTTGGCAGCAGTTCTCTGTTCTTTTTCTGGAGAAGTATGTGCCGCAGTCTTGCAGAGAGGAGCTGCGTAGACAGTTTGAGTGGTTGCATCAGGGGGAGATGACCGTGTCACAGTATGAGTTGAGGTTCTCCGAGTTGTCTCGTCATGCCATCTGGCTGATCCAAAGAAGATAGAGGTGGTTAAGATTTGACCCAGACCATCCTCAGCCACAGAGATTCATAGTTTTCTTGGTTTGGAAGGCTATTATCGCCGGTTTGATGAGGGATTCTCATCTATCGCATCGCCCTTGACGAAGTTGACTCAGAATGATGCTTCATTTATGTGGTCGGACGAGTGTGAAGAGAGATTTCAGAAGCTCAAGACAGCTTTGACCACAACTCTAGTGTTGGTTTTGCCATCAGTTTTAGGTTTATATACCGTGTATTGTGATGCTTCGAGAGTAGGGATTAGTTGTGTGTTGATGTAGGAGGGTACAGTTATATCTTATGCTTCTCGTCAGTTGAAGCCCCATGAGAAGAACTACCTCGTTCATGATTTGGAGTTGGCTGCCATAGTTCACGCGTTGAAGATTTGGAGGCATTACTTGTATGGCGTATCTTGTGAGGTATTCACTGATCATCGCAGTCTTCAGCATTTGTTCAAGCAAAAAGATCTTAATTTGAGGCAGCAGAGGTGGTTGGAGTTGCTTAAGGATTATGACATCAATATATTATACCATCCGGGGAAGGCCAATGTGGTGGCCGATGCTTTGAGCCAAAAGGCAGTGGGTATGGAGAGTTTGGCATATATTCCAGTTGGGGAGAGACCTCTTGCGGTTGATTTTCAGGCTTTGTCCAATCGGTTTGTGAGGTTGGATATTTAAGAGCCCAGTTGGGTATTGGCTTGTATGGTTTCTCGGTCTGCCCTATACGAGCGCATCAGAGAGAGCCAATATGATGATCCACATTTGCGCGTCCTTAGGGACAGAGTTCAGCATCATGATGCCAGAGATGTGACTATTGGAGATGATGGGGTATTGAGGATGCAGCGCCGGATTTGTGTGCATAATGTGGATGGGCTTCGGGAGTTGATTCTAGAGGAGGCCCATAGCTCGCGGAATTTTATTCATCCAGGAGCCGCGAAAGTGTATCAGGATCTGAGATAGCATTACCGGTGGAGGAGAATAAAGAAAGATATTGTGGGATTTGTAGCTCGATGTCTCAATTATCAGCAGGTGAAGTATGAGCATCAGAGACCGGGTGTCTTGCTTCAGCGGATGGATATTCTAGAGTGGAAATGGGAGCGGATCACTATGGACTTTGTAGTTGGGCTTCCATGGATTTTGAAGAAGTTCGATGCTATTTGGGTGATTATGGATAGGCTGACCAAGTCCACGCACTTCATTCCTATCTGTACTACTTATTCTTCAGAGTGGTTAGCAGAGACATATATTCGGGAGATTGTTCGGTTGCATGGTGTCCCAGTTTCCATTATTTCAGATCGGGGCACTCAGTTTACTTCCCAGTTTTGGAAGTCTATTTAGCGAGAGTTGGGTACTCATATTGAATTGAGCACAACTTTTCACCTTCAGATGGACGGGCAGTCCGAGTGTACTATTAAGATATTAGAGGATATGTTACGCACTTGTGTTATTGATGACAGAGGGTCATGGGATCAGTTTCTACTGCTTGCAGAGTTTGCTTATAACAACAGCTACCAGTCGAGTATTCAGATGGCTCCATATGATGCTTTGTATGGGAGACAATGTAGATCTCTAATTGGTTGGTTCGAGCCTGGTGAGGCTAGGCTATTGGGGACAAATTTTGGTTCAGGATGCTTTAGATAAGGTGAAGGTGATACAGGAGAGACTTCGTACAGCGCAGTTGAGGCAAAAGAGTTATACTGACAGGAAGGTTCGAGGTGTGTCCTACATGGTTGGTGAGAAGGTTCTGTTGAAGGTTTAGCCCATGAAGGGTGTTATGATATTTGGAAAGAAAGAGAAGTTGAGTCTGTGGTTCATCGGGCCTTTTGAAGTACTTCGGAGGATTGGGGAGGTGGCTTATGAGCTTGCCTTGCCATCCAGCTTGTCGAGTGTGCATCTGGTGTTCCATGTTTCTATACTTCGGAAGTATATTATAGATTCGTCTCATGTTCTGGATTTCAGCGTGGTTCAATTGGAGGGTGATTTGACTTATGATGTGGAGACAACAGCTATTTTGGAGCGTTAGGTTCGAAAATTGAGGTCAAAGGATATAGATTCGATGAAAATGCAGTGGAGAAGTCGGCCCGTGGAGGAGGCTAACTGAGATACCGAGCGGGAGATGCGGAGCAAATATCCTCACCTGTTTGAGGCTTCAGGTATGTTTCTTGACTCGTTCAAGGATGAACGTTTGTTTAAGTTGGGGAGATGTGATGACCCGGCCAATCGTCTCATGAGTTACCGCTCTGTTTCCCCTATTTATGCTTCTTATTGCTTGTTTATCCGTTTTTGAGGGATCAGGTTGTTGGATTGATCCGGATTGGTTTTGGTGAAGTTTGAGATACTTAGTCTCTTTTAAGAAGGCTTAAGTTAGAAAAGTCAACCAGATGTTGACTTATGTGTTAGAGGGATCGGATGTGAGTTCCGATAGTTCGGTTAGCTTCGTTTATGACTTAGGTGTGATCGGAATGGGTTTTAAAGGTTTGGAGTATATTTAGGCTTGAATTGGCGAAGTTGATATTTTTGCATTTTCCTATTGATAGGCGAGATTTTTATATAGGGGTCGGAATGGAATTTCGAGAGTTGCAGTAGCTTCGTTGTGTCATTTGGGATGTGTGTGCAAATTTTCAGGTTATTCGGATGTTGTTTGGTTGGCTTTTTTATCAAAAGCGGAATTTGGAAGTTTTTAGAAACTTAGGCTTGAATCCGAGGTGTTTTGGTTGATTTGATGTTGTTTGAAGTATTTTGATGATTATAACAAGTTTAAATAAGGTATTGGGATATGTTTGTTCTTTTGGTTGAGGTCCCGGGGGCATCGGGGTAATTTTGGATGGTTGATGGAGAAGTTGGATGTTTGTTGCAGCTGCAGATTTTCTGCTTCTGGTATTTCCACACCTGCGGATTGGGGACCGCAGGTGCGAGGGAGAAGACCTCAGATGCGAAATGGGACTGGTGAGCAGATACCACAGAAGCGGTCAAGATGGCCGCATCTGCGAAGCCGCAGATGCGGAAGTCCTATCGCATATGCAATTTTGAGTTTTAAGTGAAGAACCGCAGAAGTGGTGGTTTGGCCGCAAATGTGGTAAAGCAGAAGTGGGCATTGGACCGCAGATGCGGAAAAGTCTAGGTAGAACATATAAGTTATTTCATTTTGAGAATTTGGGTTATTTCACAATATTTGACTTCGGCCTTGGGCCTTGGAGCTTTTTGGGCGATTTGAGAGAGGGATTTCAAGGGAACTTTATTGAGGTAAGGATTTTGAACCTAAAACTCATTCCTATGCTATTATTTCATGGATTAGAGCTAGAATTTATGGAAAATTAAGGGTGAAATTAGGGGAAGCTAGGGTTTAGGATTGGAGACCTATGATTGAGGTTTTGATGGACCATTTGAGGTCTGATTTCTGAGTTTTTGGTATGTATGAACTCGTGGGAGGATAAGGAATCTGGTGGTATAAGAAATTTTGAATTTCGAGACGTACTCTCGGGGGTCGGGTTTTGGTAATTTCGGGATTTGTGCCCTTTATTGATTGTTTTCACTTGGGCTTTTTTTCCTTAGCATATTTTGATGTCCTCGTTCTGATTTTGGATAGATTCGACGTGCGTGGAGGCCGATTCGAGGGGTAAAGGTGTCGCGAGCTAAAGATTTAGCCGGTTCGAGGTGAGTAATGATTGTAAATGATGTTCTGAGGGTTTGAAACCCCGGATTGCTCATCGTAGTGCTATATGGAGGTGAGGCACATGCTTGATGACGGGCGTAGGGTCATGCATTATTGGGGATTGTTATTTGGTCCATTCTGATTGATGATTTTACCGCGTATTTGAGTGAAAATTATTTTTTATCATCATTAATTGGACTGGATACCATATTTGGACCTAGTTCCAACTATTTGAACCCTTCGGGGCTTTTTATTGATATTTCCTCACTGTTTTGACTCATTACTTGAACTCAATCATGTTATTTTCCACTATTTTCATACTCAACCTTGTTTACTAGGTTTTAAGACTTAAATGATATTTTAAATGATGTTTGGGCTGAGAAACATTGTTTACTATTGCCCGAGGGGCTTGTGATGATTTTTGACTGAGTAAGGCCGAAAGCCTATATTGTGAGGAAACACTGACACTGATTTGAGGCCGAGGGTATGAGATATATATGCCACGAGGTGGCTTGATTGATATGAGGCCGAGGGCATAGTTTTGATGCCACGAGATGGCTTGTTATTGCGCTTGGGTCGTAAGGGGCCCCTCCAAGAGTCTGCACACCCCTAGTGAGCGTGGGTACCCATTGTGATGTGAGATTGAGCCCGAGGGGCTGTTATTATTCTGAGATGTTGGCCGAGGTGCGGATGTGGTGATACTGTGCCCAAGGGGTGAACTTCTATTTTGATTACTTTACCTAAGTTACCTGTTAATTACTTGTTTACTAGTTGTAAGAGGATTTTACTTGACTTTTCATTGGTTTACTGTTTTTAAATGATTTTACTGCTTCATTATAGAATGCCTTGAGCCTTGCGTATTTTCTTACTTTCAATCATTATTTACATTTGTTACCCACTAAGTTGGAGTACTCACTTTACTCCCTGCATCATATGTGCAGATTCAGGCACATATGGTCCCGCTCCCGAGTGCTGATTCCTCCTGATTCAGACGAGCTTTCGGAGATTACAAGGTAGATGTTGATGTCTGCAGCCCCGTGTCTCTACTCCTTTATCGTTTCTATTTCCTTTCAGACATTGTACTAGTTATGGATTTAGCAGAATTTTATTATGACTTATAGATACTTATGACTAGTGACATCCCGGTTAGGGCTATGTATGGGTGTTCTTCCGTGTATTTATGTTATTATTGACTATTTCAGATTTATTTTTATCATTTTTAAACTGTTCTTAAATACTTATCTGTTAATAATTAGAAAATAGGAAGTATCGGTTGGCCTTGTCTTCACGAGAGGCGTCATCACGACCGGGTTCGGGGTTAGGGTCGTGACAATTAAACTTTTTTTCTTCTTGGAAAATGAAGTAGATAATTTCCTTATAACCTCTTCTTTTATCTACTTAGGAAATGTTAAATTCCTACCTACACCATCATTGTTTGAAACACATGCCATTGCTTTCTCATCATCATTGTCGCTAGTGAGAACAACAATTGATAAAAGACACACCATGTCAGGTACTGTATCCAAGTTATTCTCTGTATCTAAGTTCATCCCGAGTAATAGTACTACGAGGATAATCACGAAAGCCACCAGACAACTTTATGATGCCAAGTTCCATTGTATGTCTAATAAAGTCATCACCCCCTTCTACAAAATCCTCCCGCAATCCTAAATTTCAATTCATATCCACAAAATTTCAATTCATATCCTAAAGGCTCAATTCATATCCTAAAAGTTCAATTCATACACAAAAATTTCAATTCATATCCTAAAGGTTCAATTCATAAACTAAAAGTCCAATTCATATCCTAAAGGTTCAATTCATATCCTAAAGGTTCAACTCATATCCACAAAAGGTCAATTCGTATCCTAAAATTTTAATTTATAAACTAAAATTCCAATACATAAACTAAAAGTCCAATTCATATCCTAAAGGTTCAATTCATAAACTAAAAGTCCAATTCATATCCTAAAGGTTCAATTCATATCCTAAAAGTTGAATTCTTAAACCAAAAGTCCAATTCATATCCTAAAGCTTCAATTCAAGGTTCAACTCATATCCACAAAATTTCAATTCATATCCTAAAATTTCAATTTATAAACTAAAATTCCAATACATAAACTAAAAGTTAAATTCGTATCCTAAAATTTCAATTTATAAACTAAAATTCCAATACATAAACTAAAAGTCAAATCCATATCCTAAAGATTCAATTCATATCCTAAAAGTTCAATTCATAAACTAAAAGTCCAATTCATATCCTAAAGGTTCAATTCATATCTTAAAGGTTCAACTCATATCCACAAAAATTCAATTCATATTCTAAAATCTCAATTTATAAACTAAAATTCCAATACATAAACTAAAAGTTTAATTTATATCCTAAAATTTTAATTTATAAACTAAAATTCCAATACATAAACTAAAAGTCTAATTCATATCCTAAAGGTTCAATTCATATTCTAAAAGTCAATTCATAAACTAAAAGTCAAATCCATATCCTAAAGGTTCAATTCATATCCTAAAGGTTCAGCTCATATCCACAAAAGTTCAATTCATATCCTAAAATTTCAGTTTATAAACTAAAATTCCAATACAAAAACTAAAGGTTCAATTCATATCCTAAAATTTCAATTTATAAACTAAAATTCCAATACATAAACTAAAAGTCCAATTCATATCCTAAAGGTTCAGCTCATATACTAAAAGTTCAATTCATAAACAAAAAGTCCAATTCATATCCTAAAGGTTCAATTCATATCCTAAAGGTTCAACTCATATCCACAAAAGTTCAATTCATATCCTAAAATTTTAATTTATAAACTTAAATTCCAATACATAAACTAAAAGTTCAATTTATATCCTAAAATTTCAATTTATAAACTAAAATTCCAATACATAAATTAAAAGTCCAATTCATATCCTAAAGGTTGAATTCATATCCTAAAAGTCAATTCATAAACTAAAAGTCCAATCCATATCCTAAAGGTTCAATTCATATCGTAAAGGTTTAGCTCATATCCACAAAAGTTCAATTCATATCCTAAAATTTCAGTTTATAAACTAAAATTCCAATACAAAAACTAAAAGTTCAATTCATATCCTAAAATTTCAATTTATAAACTAAAATTCCAATACATAAACTAAAAGTCTAATTCATATCCTAAAGGTTCAGTTCATATACTAAAAGTTCAATTCATAAACAAAAAGTCCAATTCATATCCTAAAGGTTCAATTCATATCCGAAAGGTTCAATTCATATCCTAAAGGTTCAACTCATATCCACAAAAGTTCAATTCATATCCTAAAATTTC
>MU745816.1:12562-40715 GCA_026770625.1 Nicotiana glauca
AAAGACAACTTTGGGGTGTTCTTGAGATTTTGAAGAAATCCTATGAAATCCAATCAAAATCATGTTGTAACTAGTGATTGAGAAGAGAAATCACCATGAAAACACACTTAAAAGCTTACCTTAGGAGTGCAATTGGATGCCTTGGTCGAATTGGGGGTGTTGGGGAAGCTCTAGGCTTGAGAAATGGCTCAAGTTCTGTCATTTCCCGTCCTTAGGTATATTTAGAGGCCCGCTACTAGCGCGGTCGCGTACCTGGGCACGCATCTGGGCGCGCTAGTGACACATGCCCAGTAAAATGGTTATAACTTTCTGTATACAACTCTAAATGATAAACGGTTTGTTGCGTTGGAAACGAGACTCAAAGAGCTTTAATTTGATAGGTTGTGCGTCACACAACTCCTTATATAACGGGATATATGATTGTTTAAACTGAAGTCTTATGCACACTCATTTACAATTTCGTCTATTATGAAATTTTCCAACTTCAAAAGTTCCCGTTAGCCATCCGAAATCACCCCGAGGTCCCCCGGACCTCAACCAAAAGTGTAAACCCATACTAAAGCATCATATGAACTGGCTCCAATCATAAAAACACATCCAACAACACAGAAATCACCAATTCTCAACGGATTCAAGCCTAAGAACTTTGAAACTTCTAACTTCCACATCCGATGCCGAAACACGTCAAAACTAGTCCGAATGACCTCAAATTTTGCAGAAAACTCCAAAATGACATAAAGAAGCTACAAAAACTCTAGGAATTCCATTCTGACTTCCGGATCAAAATAACGCCTATCAACCGAAAATCGCCAAAATACTAACTTTGCCAAAATAGGCTAACTCCTTCACTAGGCCCCCAAAATTACTTCTGATTGCGCTCCTAAGCCTTAAATCATCCCCCAAAACTAACCGAATCATCAGAAATAAATTCCGATCCCTCTGACTTACAAGTCCCGTTGACTTTTCCAAACTAATTTTTCCTTAAAGAGACTAATTGTCCCATTTCCTACCAAACTCGATCCGAATCATCTCAAATTCACCAAGTACATATATTGAAACCTGAAGAAGAATATAACGGGGAAAACAGAGCATAACTTATGAGACGATGGGTAGGGTCATCACATCCTCCCCAACTTAAATAAACGCTCATCCTCCAGTGTACCCAGAGTTGTCTTAGAAGCCAACCAATAGCTGAATAACCTTACCATGCATATGCCCAGGAGTGATCCCACATCACCCTATCTCGCATAGGTCCGATAACACAACATAGCTGAAATTTCCCAACCCATCTAGTCCATAAACCATAGAACCACATTTCCATTTCCGAAATCATACACAAGGTCAGAACCTCACATCTATATTCAGAATAAGCCCGAACCAGCTGTAATAACCGATACCTGCAACCGCTGGTGCAATTACATGATAGATCACATAACTCAAACGCTTGTAGGGATAGCTTTTATTCATAGCAGTTGCACACAACACCCGAATAACAATAGAAAAACTCGTATTAACTAAAGTCTCATCTCAACACTTTTATATGCTGCCAATGATAACTAAATCATGCGGTAAGCCATAACCATTTCCCATATCAACCATTCATGAAGCCACTTCTCCTTTGGCAAATGCTACATCAAATTTCAGAGTCGAAGCTCGATATTATCCTTCCAAAATGCTAAAATAGAATATGTTTGTATTCATTAATGATCCTTCTGATCTCTTCTAATCCAACACACTACTCTGGTGACATGACACACCATTACATGCCTAAGCCACAACTCGCACAGTACGCGTGCCAATAAGCAACAGTCCGAGTATACTAAATTCATGAAAATACTCAAATGAAAGATTTGTACCACAAGCTCACTAGTACCGCCACAACACAAGGCTGAGAACCCGTCTCACATCATAGAAACAGAACACCTGAATCTAACCGCGAGGTCATACCTCCACATAACTTATCTAACATGCGCGACCCTATTCAGACACTAGTTCACTTGAGACACCTCATGTCACCATGCTCAAAACCATCAACCAAGCGCGGTTTGATGTCTAGTACCATAAGCGAATCATCATGCCCATGGAGAAGTACGTAATACAATGCCATACCAGTAAACCTCACTATTGCACCATCCGGCTACCCCAAAAAAAGAAAATAACTCAAAGAAGAGAGCCGCTTTGCAAGTTCCACAAGTACCATCCCAACGACATGCTATGAACTTATCAATCATAGTGGAACCAGGATACATGAATAGAATAATAATAACCAACTCTTCTATAACTCACATTGACATCAACTTCACGAGCAACTTAGTTTCCAATAATATAATCCACCTGGCATGGTCACAGGCCTCCAGTCCAAGCATATCATATAGGAGCAATCCAACAAGTACACATGTGTATGCTAACTGAAATAATATTCTCATGCTCCTGGACTGGCATAAATAACACTCTATATCGTAGGCATGAGCAAACTGCGTGGTCACAGCTCAAATCAGCAAGTTAACATAGAATTATTCATTACCAAATTTGTTCTGGAATCTAGCATCTTGGAAATCTCAAGTATAGTCCATATAGTTCTTAACAAAGTTACGAATACGAGAAACATTATACCTTTAAGCTCAATATCCCACTCTAGGCATATCGTAGCCTACGCACCTTCCGAGCATGAATATTGGCTCGGTGCTTTCACACAGGTTCAAACCTCACATATATTCGCGCTCATAGCACATAGTTATCACCATCAATTATCTCGACTAGTGCATCCAAAGAGTTTAGATAAGACGCTCACCTCAAACATGCCACAATCCCGAAATAATATATTTTGAGAATTTCTCATCTCCAAATTCATAGATCACATTAATCATTGTAACTGATCACAACGTCAGTACTCAAATGACTAACACATCCCTCAAGTATGATCATCCCATGATAATTATTTTCAATTTGTTTCTTCTAGGCTACATAGCAAAATCGGAATATTGGTAGCCGATCAACCAAGTGAGTATTGTAATACCAATAGGCATTTGTTGGTTAAAATATAGTGCGCACCCTTCTCAGGTCTTACCGAGCAGTTATAACATTCATCTAAATACCTAAAACTGACTATTTCATCCAGAACTCGTGACCTTCTCTTTAAGAATGAACTGCCACCTTGCACATGAAAATATTAAGCATGTACCATACACCACGTCTATTATGCCATCTTGTTGCAAACACAAAATCTCATTAGAATTTCTGAGCTATAGGAAAATTTCATTCCGTTAGTTAGAAATATTCTATTTGCCCCTATCTAGAAGGAGTTCATAGCATACAATATGTTCCTCACACCGGTAGAGGATATTCGTTCGAACTATGGTAAAAACTATCAAGAAAACTTTCAAATCTGCTCACACATACCCAAGTTATCAAAATAGAATTCCTCTGGCTTGACCAGGCCATGTAGGTCACCAACCCAAAAATATTGCCACAAAACATCTGTAAAGCATCACAATATATGGTATATAAATCTGAAGCTGATGGCGAAACCAACACTGGAGTTGTGGTCAAAGCTGTCTTGAGCTTCTGAAAGCTCTTATCACACTCGCCCGACCATACAAACAGTGCACCCTTCTGAGTCAACTTGGTCAAGGGCAATGCAATCGATGAAAAATCCCTCACAACTGGGATAGAATCAATACTAGGAGTCTTGGCTCCAACATCTCGCACAAAAGCTAGATATGACAGACAACCCTTCCCAACCATACGCTGGGCTTTCGAGAAAGAAATTACTCTGCTAGGAACATAATCAGTCATACCACGCCACTCGATCCTCAGAACTCCCGAAATAGCCAAAGTGACTGTCTTAGCATGACACGGAGATAACAAATATGTGCCCAATATAACATCAAGTTCACCATGCTCAATAGCAATAAATCAACTCGGGTCTCCAGACCCCACATAATCACAACACATGACCGGTACACATGGTCCATAACAAAAGTATCGCCCACCGGGGTAGATACATGAACAGGTAAAGAAAGAAACTCTCGGGCCGTACCCAAATAATGAGCAAAATATGAGGACACATAAGAATAGGTGGAACCGGGATCAAATAATACTGAGGCATCGCTGTGGAAGACTAGAACAATATAGCTCTTAATCGTGCAATCAACTTATTTAATAGCAAACTCCCCAACTTGGCTCAAAGACGTAGATCAAAACGCACTCAATAAATAATAACGCATATACTCTATTGTTGTCATAATTAGTGAGATTGTACTCACTCGTTCATAAGCTTGTGGAACACAAATCATCTGGAATTTTAACTCTCCTTCAATTCTTGCATTCACTCACACCACAGTTAAGTCCACTCTCTAGGCGACCAAATTTTTACTAAGTCCCAGATTTTTCAAAAATTTCGGTAGAGTCTCCTTTGTAATTGGGCCTATCCACCTGCCAGAGAATCACCAAAACCATCCTAACAACACATCCACAACTTGACAAAGAATCAAAATGTGTATCAATAACATTAATCTCAATATTACATGTATTATATTATCAAAATTGATACATTGACATGCGTTGCACCTATTTGAATCGTAACACATAGAAAATACCTTTCAATCCTCCATTATTGGGCTATTCAACCAAGTAAGAACATTTTATTTCCTTAATGTTTTCGACCTTCAAGTTGGGATCCTCGACTCATAGATTTCATCATAATACATTTACAAAAGCGATCTCAGCTCCCAAGCTTATCTAACTAGTATGACAAATAGTTTCCCCTCATAAGCCAATTACCCATTAGCTTTACCTTTAGTTAATATTTTTGTATACCTTCCACTGTCATACACATTACGCAATGACTTAATCTTCCTGAGTCTAAACTCATACCGTAACATGAAATTTACTTCATTCCAAATAGGAGACATGAAAAGATTCTTCACACGCCCATAACTCGGGGCTACACATCTAATCTCAATGAAAATCAATCACTTAATAGTTCATCTATCATCCAGTAGCCCTTCCTCGTCACTTCTAAGTCATATATATACATCCCGCAGTACTAACATACTCCTCACGTAGCTATCCAACCATCATTCCCACTAATAGGGACAATACCGGACATATAAGTTCAAAAATATTGCTCACACAATTAGCACCTTGGTGCTTAAGCCATAGGCAAAGATCTGGCCTCAAGTCCTCCAGATTGGCCTAACACCAAACTCACAGAGATCACATCTCGTCCTTCAATCGAGGAATTACAAGCCGTCAAGGCACATATGATACTGAGCGCTCGTTTGTGCATACGAACACGTGGAAGGAATTGTAATGGTTACTTTTTCAAGCTGAATCAAGGACGCACGATAAGAATTCAAGAATATGAAGTTTTTCCTAAAGGTTCTGCAGCCTCCCGAGGATAGGTACGGGCGTCTACGTACCGATCCGCGAGACTCTACTAAACCGGCTCATGACTCGCGAGACCAAGTAACCTAGGCTCTAATACCAACTTGTCAGGACCCCAACCCGGTCGTGATGGCGCCCAGTACACTACTAGGCAAGCCCCACCATTACTCAACACTTAACCCAATTTATCAAAATAGCGGAAAGAAATATCAATTAAGTCAAGATCAAAAGTACTGAAGAATTTAACAAAATACACAATATAGTCCCACTAGGACCCGGTGTCACGAATCTGAGCCTCTAGAATACAGAATGTCATCCTAATACATAGTATATCTGAAGTCTGAAAATGCGGAAATAAAAGGATAGGATAGAAGGGAGAAGATCAATGGCTGCGAACGCCGTGCAGCTACCTCGATGCTCCCGATAAGCTCAATATGCTAAACTGCTGGATCTACTCAGCCTGATACTGCCCTGAATCTGCACACAAGGTGCAGGGAGTAAAGTGAGTACTCTGACCCAGTGAGTAATAAAAGTAAATAAAGTCCGAAGATATGAAAAACACAGAAATACACGAAGTAAGCTAAAATCCGGTAACACAACAATGCATAAAACTTAACAGCTGAACAGCAATGAAAGGTCCAAATGCATGGATGCTATGCAATGCATATGATGGTACATTCCAGTACCCACTGCGGAGTGCAGTCCGAGCCAACCATGCATATGATTTATTGTCAACGGCGCTCACTGGTGGTGTGTACAGACTCCGGAGGGGCTCCTACAGCCCAAGCGCAATAACAAGCGATCCTGTGGCATCAAATCTAGGACCTTAGCCTCATTTCAATATCAGTATCATCAACCAGGCCCTTGACCTCCATATCCATATATCACTGCTGCGGCGTGCAGCCCGAGCCAACCATGCATCAGTCTAGAAAAATCATCATAAGCCCCTTGGGCATTTATAAAACAATAGTTCTCAGCCCGAAATATCATTTAAAATGTCATTTGAGTTTTCAAAACTTAGAAATATGGTTGAGTTTGCAAAACAGTGTTAAAAGCTTTGGACTGAATCCAAATGATATGCAAATGCATGCATGAACAGAGATATCAATTCCCGAAGGGTTCTACAAGTTGGCACGAGGCCCCAACATGGAAACAATCCCAATGAATGTCAATACGGTATGTGTATCAATCACCAATATAATAGGAATATCACTCGGGATGGACCAAGTCACAATCCCCAATAGCAACCGACCTCGCACTCATCATGGAGTGCGTGTCACGCCTTAATATAGCATTACGTTGTGAATGTACGGGGTTTCAAACCCTCAGAACATCATTTACAAGCATTACTCACCTCTAGCTCGTTGTGCCCTTGCCTCTCAAATTGGCCTCCTCGTGCGACGAATCTGCCAAAAATCATGCCCAGTAAAATGGTCATAACTTTCTGTATACAACTTCTAATGACAAACGGTTTGTTGCGTTGGAAACTAGACTCAAAGGGATTTAATTTGATAGGCTGTGGGCCACACAACTCCTTATATAACGGGATATATGATCGTTTAAACTGAGGTTTTGTGCACACTCATTTACAATTTCGTCTATTATGAAATTGTTCAACTTCAAAAGTTCCCGTTAGCCATCCGAAATCACCCCGAGGTCCCCGGGACCTCAACCAAAAGTGCAAACCCATCCTAAAACATCATATGAACTGGTTCCAATCATAAAAACACATCCAACAACATAGAATCACCAATTCTCAACGGATTCAAGCCTAAGTACTTTGAAACTTCTAACTTCCACATCCGATGCCGAAACACGTCAAAACTAGTCTAAATGATCTCAAATTTTGCAGAAAATTCCAAAATGACATAAAGAAGCTACATAAACTCTCGGAATTCCATTCCGACTTCCGGATCAAAATATCGCCTATCAACCGAAAATCGCCAAAATACTAACTTCGCCAAAATAGGCTAACTCCTTCACTGGGCCCCCAAAATTACTTCCGATTGCGCTCCTAAGACTTAAATCATCCCCCAAAACTAACCGAATCATCGAAAATAAATTCCGAGCCCTCTAACTTACAAGTCAACATCCCGTTGACTTTTCCAAACTAATTCTTCCTTAAAGAGACTAATTATCCCATTTCCTACCAAACTCGATCCGAATCATCTCAAATTCACCAAGTACATATATTGAAACATGAAGAAGCATATAACGGGAAAAACAGAGCGTAACTTATGAGACGACGGGTCGGGTCATCACAACCCTAGTGTGAGTAATTGATGGGTCTTGTATTCTAGGGCTAAATTAGTTATGGGTGTTTGTTATTTGGGTCAATTTCATGGTTAATTTCTGAATTAGTGGTTGCAAATACTAGTTTGTGTTTAGTTGACTAGGGTTCTTCTTGAGAAAAAGAACCTAAGTCTCCGAAATTAACCCAACAAGGAATTAGGGTGTACTCAAAAAATTGATAGCCTCAATTAAAGGGTTAAACCTCGAGAGAGTAATACCCAACTTGAACCTTTGTTGCTTATGCAAATTAGCATATCTAATTGGTCTTGAGAAAGTTAATTGGGCAAAATCACTTGAACCACCGAGAGGTGTAGAGTGGGTAAATTAGTGCAACGGTTATATCATATTCCCCAAATATGTCAAAGATGCCTTAGACTCAAGTACCCGTCAATTGACCACCTAGGCGGAAGTCACTATCCTAGTGCCTTTTACACCATTAGATACAACTTGCAATATTAATCTCTTAGCTTAATCTAGTTGCATTTTCAATTAGTAGTTTGATAAAAATAGAATCATAAAGAAAACCTAAAAATGAATAGAAGATCAATTAAGAGCACATACGCAATCCTAAACTAGATAGATACTCGATTCCAATTCTAGCTCTCTGTGGATATCGATCCCGACCCAAAATCGGGTAAAAGCTATTGCGAATCTCTCTTGCTACTTATTAGTAGTGCGGAGTTGGAAGCGATCACTAAGTATAATCAACTTCGAGTGAAATACGATAATGGAAAGGCGAGATATCCGTAACCGGTTAGAGATNCTAAAAGCTATTGCGACCCTCTCTTGATACTTATTAGTAGTGCGGAGTTGGAAGCGATCACTAAGTATAACTGACTTCGAGTGAAATACGATAATGGAAAGGTGAGATATCCGTAATCGGTTAGAGATCACGGCGGAAATCTCGAAGCAGATCAAATCAAGGTCGGTTATTTCTACCAAATCATAGGATTTACTTCCATAGTTAGAATTGTACTGTAATTAGGATTCCTTTAGTACATAAAAGGGGTCCCCATCATTTGTAGACACCTTACATTCATACAGAAAAAAAAGAAGCAATATAGTATTTCTCTATCGTTCATCAGTTCATTGTTCTTTAAATACTTACCTTATTACTCTCGAAGGTTCATCCGCTCGAGGACACTGTCCAAACATAGGTTTGTTTTATATTTTTATCAATTCTACCACCTATCTCTAAATTAATCAATTGGTGTTCAGTGAAATCACGTATCCTTAGAACCATATTACAAGTTTAATTGTTACTTTATTTTTAGATTAAACAGTTTGGCGCCCACAGTGGGGCTAAGGATAATAGTGATTTCTTAGTATTAATCTTCATAACACACACTGCTTTTACACTTGTTCTTGTAAGCGTCTTTAATTTAAGGAATCAACATGTCAAACTCTCAATTAGTGCCCACTCACTTAGACACCGGCCTTGGTCTTCATGGCGGGAATGATCACATAGTTGCCCCGGTAAATGGAGTACCTCTAATAAATATCGATGGACCACAAGAAGTAAATGAACCACAGGTCGTAAATCCAATCGATGTCAATTCTCCTATTGCAATTCATGGAAATTTAGGCACCGACCCTGAAAATAACATCCGTAGAGATGCCCGGACAACCTATTAGAATGCACAGAGTGATGAAGAAGGTGGGATTAGCCTTCTAATGATATTTGAAATGTTACAAACTCAGCAGGCTGCAATAGTACAACTCTAGAATAGGGCACCAAGTAGAATCGAACTCGATAAATCATAGAAAGTTGTTCATTGGGTCCAACCAGTACAAGATAAATTGAACAATAATGGATCAGGGACTGACCCCTCCATTATGAAGATGCTCAAGGAGCTCACAAAATGGATAGAATTAAGTGAAAAGCAAATCGAGGCTGAAGACAATAAGGTAAAAACGTACAACTCACGAGTTGACCAAATACCGAGGGCACCCCCGATCCTAAAGGGTTTGGATTTGAAGAAGTTCATGCAAAGCCTTTTCCTCAAAGTGAGGCTCCGAAGACCATTCCTAAGAAGTTCCGTATGCCGGACATCCCCAAGTACAACGGGATGGAATAATGGGAACCAAGGAAACCAGGGGCAAGGCTTTAAAAGGCCCCCGTTGTACCAACGACCAAATAATCCATCCTCTTTTCCTTTCCAAGGTCCTAGATCTTTGGGTAATGATATGGGTAGAATTGAAATGATGTTTGAACAAATGATGAAAAAGAACGCGGATTCGGATGCACAGTTGGCTTCCCACAATATCTCTATTAGAAACTTGGAGGTGCAATTAGGAAAAAATCTCTCAATCGTTGAATACTCTCCCGAAGGATGCTCTACCAAGTGATACAGTAGTGAACGCAAAGGGTGGGAACAATCATGTCATGGCGGTTACAACAAGAGGTAGGAGAGGCGGTGATGTGAATGCCTCGAAACAAAAGCAAGTTGTAGATGATGATGTTGATTTGCAAGAATATGAAGCTCCCTTGGTAACCGAAGATGTGGTTGATGACAATGTGAACAATGAAGTGAGGATTGAAATTAATGATACCGAGGTGGAAACTCAAGAGGCCGTGAACCCTTTTAGGGAGCACGTGATTGACATGCCGGAGCCGGTTGTGCCAAAAGCCAAGGCTCCTTTGCCAATGCCACCTCCACCTTAACCTCAAAGGCTCACAAAGCAAAGGAATGATAATCAGCTCAAAAAGTTCATTGATATGATTAAGAACTTGTCCATAAATGTGCCTTTGGTGGAAGCCCTTGAACAAATACCGGGGTATGC
Organism: Nicotiana glauca; assembly: GCA_026770625.1. Lineage (NCBI taxonomy): Eukaryota > Viridiplantae > Streptophyta > Magnoliopsida > Solanales > Solanaceae > Nicotiana > Nicotiana glauca. Next base: position 23,027 of record MU745816.1, read on the forward strand.
AAAGTTCATGAAAGACTTGGTCACAAAGAAGCATTCTATGGATTGTGAAACTATCAAGATGACCTACCAAGTCAATGCTATAGTACATTCGAAGGCTCCCAACTTGGAGGATCCCGGTGCTTTCACTATCCCTTACACTATCGGTAGTGCGGGTTTTGTCAAGACTTTATGTGATCTAGGGGCGAGTATCAACTTGATGCCCTACTCATTTTTCAAGACATTAATTGGGCCACCTAGACCAAATTCCATGAGATTACAAATGGCGGATAGATCAATGAAGCGACCTTTGGGTATTGTGGATGATGTGCTTGTCCGGGTGGACAAATTTATCTTGCCAACGGACTTTGTGATATTGGATTGCGAGGTAGACTATGAGGTCCCAATCATATTAGGGAGACCTTTTCTTGCTACGGGGAATGCTCTAGTGGACGTGGAAGTATGGGAACTCACTTTCCGAGTGGGTGATGAAAATGTGGTATTCCATGTGTGCAAATCGATGAAGCAGCCCAATTGTACCGAAGTGTGCTCATTTGTGGATTTAGTCATGGCTGTGATAATTGATGATAAAAGTGCTATGATTAATATGGAGGACCCGTTGGAGGCCGTGTTGTTAAATCTTGAGGTAGATAATGATAAAGGTTGAGTGGAGTGTGTAAATGCTTGCATGGAATGTGGTCCTATTCTTATGAGCCGAGAAAGCTATCCTTGGACCTTGAAAATAGGAAGACGCCTCCAACTAAGCCATCAATAGAGGAACCACTGGTGTTCGAGTTGAAGCAATTGCCTCCACACCTCAGGTATAATTTCTTGGGCCCTTGTTCTACTTTACCCGTTATTCTTTCCTCGTGCCTTACTAACTTGCAGGTAGACGCCACTTTGGCGGTTCTCAAAAGGAGGAAGCTTAATCTTGAGTGGGATGTAGCAGCCAATCTTTGTGTGGAGCAACTCAATGAACTTGATGAATTTAGATTCCATGCCTACTCCAATTCGTCCTTGTATAAGGGCAAGATGAAGTACCTTCAAGATAAATATGCTCATGGAAAGGAGTTCAAAGTAGGTGATTTGGTTCTTTTGTTCAACTCCCGGTTACATCTATTTTCGAGAAAGCTTAAATCAAAATAGAGTGGACTATTTGAAGTTATGTTGGTGACCCTTTTTGGTGCTTTTGATTTGAAAAACAAAAAATGGTGAAGTCTTTAGAGTGAATGGGAACCGGGTCAAGCATTATCTTGGGAAAATTGATGACAGCCACGTGGTGGCACTTATTCATTTCAAATTATATGATGGTAACCGCGTCGTGCCGCACCGTTAAATCAGGTGCTTCTTGGGAGGCAACGATGTATTTTTCTTCTTGTTTTCTTCAATTTTCTTTGTAGTATAGGAGTGATTTTTCGGCTAACTGGTTGTGAGATGTTACATGATTGAGTTGATGTAGTGCATGACATAATTGAAAAAATGCATAGGTCTCTGAAGTTTCCAGTGCGGCCGCACTATCATTTTGTGCGGACCGCGCTGGTAAAGGGTGACGAAAGTACTCTCCGAAGTTTGCCACCGCGATCGCAGTTGATTTGGTGCGGTCCGTGGTAGACTACCGCGGCCGCGGTCCATTTTGTGCGGACCGCGGCGGGTTACCAAGTTGGGCTTGAAAAAAATAGACCAGTGCGGACCGCGATCCATTTTGTACGGTCCGCACTGGTAGGTGAAAATGGGGCCCAGGGTTTTCTCTATAAATAGACCCTTGGGGCCTCCTTTTGCTCTTTTCGCACTTTTACCTCTCAGACCTAAGAAAAACATTGTTCATTTCACCCTTTGCTCATAATTAGTTATTGGAACGTATTTTCTTCAATTCATCTCATTATCTGGTACCACGATCTTCCTTTTACTTGTTTAATTTTGTTAATTTTTGTTTTTCTTAGCTTTTAGGTCTTCTTCCTCCCCTATTTTCTTAAATTTCAATGCCAGGTTAGTTAAATCTTGATTCATGGGGACTTAGTTATTATAATGGACTTGACAATCATTTAGAGACACTAATTAGGTGAAAAATGGAGCTTAAAATCTAAAATTTGGAAACCCTAGTTTAGTGCCAAACTGGGCACTCTGTGCGGACCGCGGTCAATTCTGTGTAGTTTGTGGTGTCCCAGTGCGGTCTGTGGTACCATTTTGTGCGGACCGCACTGATGAATGCTAAAATCTGAACTTTGGGAAGTGCGGCCGCGGTACATTTTGTGCGGTCCGCACTGCCTAGATACAGAGAGTGGGTAGTCTTACCCCCACCTCTGTGCGGACGGTGGTTGATTCTGTGCGGTCTGCACTAGCCCCAGTATGGCCGCAATTGCTTTTGTGTGGTCCGAACTGCTTAGATTCAGAGGCTGTAATTTTTGTACCTGATGCCTGTGCGGATCGCGACTATTTTTGTGCGGTCCGTGGTGGCCCCAATGCGGCCGCACTATCATTTTGTGCGGTCCGCACATGGCAACTTCTGCAACCTGTCTGTAACTTTTTCTTTCCTGCTTCTGAAACATTGTTCTTAAGTGATTACATTGATACTAACAAGGTAATTGAATTGTGTTCGCAGTCAATGGTAAAACAACGGGGCAAAGGATCTAAACAACCTGTCAGAGGTGAATCCTCCCGGGGAGGAAAAAAAGAAAATGATAAGACTCACTCCCCAAGCCCGGGAAAATATTAAAAAGACAAGAAAGCTGATCAAAGCTGCTGATAGAGCTGCTTCACATTCTTCGGAGAGTGAGTATGAGCCATCACGGGAAATTTCTTCAGACTCCATGCCAGAGTACATAGAAGACTGGCCGAAGAGACCTAGGCTAAGAGACACTCCTCCACCATCACCCTTTGCCCAAGCTCCAACAAATGTGGAATCTAAGTCGTCTGAGGGCTCAACAACAGGTAGTGGGGAATATTCCACCTCTCCCATAGCTTCCTTATCCAGAGAGATTGGAGGAGGAGATGAGGAGGAAGTAGATGGAGATGAAAAGGTAGCTGAAGGAGGTGAACCAAGGGTTGGGGATGTAGATAGAACGAGGAAGATGGAGGTTTGGTGAGATAGGTTCGTGACTGAGGTAGCGTATCACAAATTTAGGGAGTGGTGGCTGGTGAGAAAATTGATACCTGAGAGGAGCTTCATTGATATAGATCTTTTACCCCACAACCCCAATGTGCAAAGAAAATTTAGGACTAGAGTGGACTGGGAACATTTTCTGGAGAAGTGTGTAGATGCCAACGAACATATGGTCTAAGAGTTTTACTGCAATGTAGCCCACATCAAAAAGGGATCCAAAGTGACCAAGGTTCGTAATAAGACAGTGTTTTTTTGAAGGGAAGTACCTCAATGAATACCTTGGCTTTAATGAGGAGGATGAGACCTTGTACATAGCGAAGATGGAGATGGGTGATGAGGTTAGTCCCTGGCTAGCATAGTACCCGGCAATCCCAGGTACTACCCCCAATTGGTTGACTGCTGGAGTAAAGATCTTGAGACGAACCTTAAACTTTGAGGCATGGGGATGGGAGACCTTTGTATGTGGTAGGTTGGACCCCACGACACATGACCTGACCTTTCCCCTTTCCCGGGTTGTGCTGGTGGCTTCTATCATGGCAGGGTACCTCATCAATGTGGGGAATGTGATGTCCAGGATTATCTCCATCCTGGGTGCGGAGCATGACCGGAACTATCCCTTCCCCAACACCCTCACTATGTACTTTTGGGTTTTGAAGGTGGAGAAGAAGCCCTACGATGTCAGAGTCAAAGCAAAGGCTCCCTTCTTCCGGTACAGTATGTCGGGCGATGATAACCCCAAGAGTCAGACCTTCAAAGCCCCAATTGGCCAGTCTAAATAGCCAGTTGTGGTAGTAGCCCCTGTTGAGCCTACCTCCTCTTCCACAGATATCCCTCCCGGTCCATCTACCTCAGTAGGCCCGGAGATCCCATCTTCCCGGGCCCATCCTATTACTGCTCACCGACTGAGCCAGGCCTTGATTATCATAAACAACTGGATGCAGACTGCCTCATCCAAGTTGTCTACCTTGACCTCCACTATAGAGGCTCAGTCGGCTCCTCCAGCCCCATAGGTGCCTCAGTCGATTGAGGATGTGCTCAAAGAGATACTTGAGAACCAGAAGAAGATCCTCGACATTCAGGCTGCGCTCTCAAAGGCAGTAAATTCACATAGCAAGGCTCTCAAGGAGCTTTCTAAATAGAATAAGAAGCTAAGGAAGACACGGGCCTCCAAGGAGTCCGTGAAGGAGCTGCATGCAGATGTTGACAGACTGAAGGTAGATCGCCTACCTTTAGACCTATTGCTCGATGACCTAGTTCCAGCAGCTCACCTACAGCCGGAGCAGACACAGAGGCCTCCGAAGAGGAGGAGGATGATTCCTAGAGCCGATGATGCCATCATCCAGTTGGCGGACCCACCAGAGACTTCCTCCAGTCACCCACAGGATGTACCAGTTCTAGAGCCTGTCCAGGTCCAGACCCAGGTCCCAGCAGTAGAGCAGCAGACCACCGGGAACCAGTCTGAGGTTCCCGAGCACACAGAGGACCCAAGGACCCCACATGACCCTATGCAGACAGACATGCCTTAGGAGTCTTCTATATCCTTTCCCTCCTCTTTTTGATGCTTTATTTAGACTAGTTGGCATTGGGGACAATGCCAGCTTTCATTTGAGGGGGTAGGCCCTACATTTTGGATGATTGTATATATTTGACATTTTTATCCTTTTTTTATCTTTTTATCTTTGGTCTGTATATAATTTTGATATTTTATTACATTTATCACATTTTGATTTCACTTTGGGTATATATATAAAGTTACATCTCATTGTATATATTTATCCCATCCCTTGTATATTCAGATCCCCTTTTGTATATATTCATTCTGCTTTTCGCAAAATTTTTTGTTTTTAGCTTCTAATTTGTGATTCATAGTTTGCAATAAGCCTTTGGTTTTCTTAATGCCACAGTTCTTTCCTAAGGTGGAGTGTTGTGTGGACTGGATGGCTCTTCCCAATGATAGATGGCGTGACAACCTTCTTAAGGGTTTGAGTCCATTTTTCTTTTTCTTTTTGGTAGTTAGTAGTTAAGGGTGCCTCAAGCAAAGCCTCACTTGGGCCTAGCACATTTGCTTTTGATCTTATGGTCAAAAACAAATTGTTGTGTTTAGGATGGTGAAAGTTGTGACCTTGAGACTATTGCGTTGGCCGAGAATCATTAAGTGGTTTTTCGGGGCCATTGTGTGCTCAAATCGTATCTAAGGTCGTTGTGGGCCCCCGACTATATGGCTTTAGCAATCCCTTAGCCTGTGTGATGAGTAATTGAATTGCAAGTCCAAGTCCCGAGCCATTGGTCTAGAACTTGCCCTGAATGTTTGTTGAGGCGAAATCCTAGGTGAATTTTGACTTAAAACATGCTTATAGGCTCTCCTTGATCCAAATGATAGTTTGAACAATTCCATAGCCTACCAATGATAAGATCGCTAGTTAACCCTTTTGAGCCTTATACCTTTTTCTTTCAAGAACCATGATACAAGCCTATACCCGTTCTAAAAAATACCCTCTCTTGGCACCCGATCTTTCCTTTAGCACATGGAAAAAGTATAAGTTTGGGGGGAGAGATGAGGATTGCAACAAAGTGGTAAAAAAGCACAAAAATGAAGAAAAGGAAAGGCAATGAAAAAGATAGAAAAGCAAAAAGACAAAAAGAATGTTCAATGTGAAAAATAATAAAAAGGGATTCAAGAAAAGCAATGAATGAAAGGCGTGGAAATTTGAAAAAGGAGAAAAGGTTTGAATTGCATAAGAAAGAGTGACATTTTGTCTCTCTAACCCCTTAGAAAGAAGTGAAAATGATTCAAAGAGTCAAGTGAATGGATGCCAAATGAATCAAAATAAGTGCTTAAGGAATGGTGGAACCCACCTAGACCAAAACATTCCCTACCCTGAACCAAAAGCCTTCACAATGTCTCCACAAAAGTCCTATATGATCTTGAGTTGAATGAAGTCTACATTAGTGGATACTCACATAAGGGGCAAGCATATGGTACTTAGAGCCGAACTTGTGACTTTTTCTTGAGAGAGATGAGTGAATTCCCATTAACCTCATTTTGCATGCCACTATTCTAAGGTGAGGTTTGCTTTGGGAGAGTTGAGGATATATGAGTTTGCGTTCCACGATGACCAAAGTATTTGAAAGAGTTCTTTGATGTGTTGAGTCAACTCTTGATGCTCTTGTGTCGCACTTGATCCATGGTTGTTCAAAGAGTAAAAGTTGTTAATGGTTCATTTGTATTGAGGGCAATTGTTAGTCCCAATTGATGCTAGTTGAGGTTGCTTTAGGACAGCTGAAAATTTCTTGGATTTTCCTTTAAGGGGTAGGTCTTATTTTGTTTGATTGAGGACAAGCTAAAGCTTAGGTTTGGGGGAGTTGATAACTAGGGATTTTGACGCATTTTATACCCCTTCTTGCTTATGCTTTGATCAAATATTCATGCAAAATAGTCCTAAAAGGCTCACAAGTTGTACTTGATTACAGGTTTGATCAGCAAAGTGACAAAATGTCAAAGATCGGCTCAAAAGAAGTGAAACTTGCACAAGTACCAAAAACAAGGCAATCTCATGAGAAGAGGCCTAGTGCGGCCGCACACCACTTTGTACGGTCCGCACTGGGAGATTCAGAGAGCTGATTTTCAGGCTTTAAGGAAGTGCGGCCACACACCATTTTGTGCGGTCCTCACTGAAGGCACCGCAGCTGTAGTCCATTCTCTGTGGTCCGCGGTATGATGATTCAGAGAGATCACCTTTCAGAGTTTTGAGCCATCACGATCCGCGGTCAGTTTTGTGCGGACCGCGCTAGAAGCCTCCGTGTCCGTGGTCCGTGAAGCCCAAGATTCAGAGAGATCAATTTTGAAGGCCAAAGCCCAGTGCGGACCGCGGTCCATTTTGTGCGGTCCGCACTAACCCTGCAGGGGCATTTTTGTCCAAAATTTTTAGCTTAGTATAAATAGGTTCTTTTTCCATTTTTAGGGTATCAGATATTATAATACGAAAGCTGCGCTCGTGGGTCGAATTTTTTTAGCCATTTTGGGTGTTTTTACTTACTTTTTATCATTGAATCTTTGTATTTAGCTTAGCAAGTAATTAATATGAGTTTATCTTCTTCTATTTCTTGCTTTTCTTCTTTGAATATGAGTAACTAAACCCATTAGCTAGGGTTGTGGCTCAACCCTAGTGTGGGTAACTGATGGGTCTTGTATTCTAGGGCTAAATTGGTTATGGGTGTTTATTATTTGGGTCAATTTCATGGTTAATTTCTGAATTAGTGGTTGCAAACACTAGTTTGTGTTTAGTTGACTAGGGTTCTTCTTCAGAAAGAGAACCTAAGTCTCCGAAATTGACCCAACAAGGAATTGGGGCGCACTCAAGAAATTGATAGCCTCAATTAAAGGGTTAAACCTCGAGAGAGTAATACCTGACTTTAACCTTTGTTGCTTATGCAAATTAGCATACCCAATTGGTCTTGAGAAAGTCAATTGGGCAAAATCAGTTGAACCACCGAGAGGTGTAGAGTGGGTAAATTAGTGCAATGGTTATATCATATTCCCAAAATATGTCAAAGATACCTTAGACTCAAGTACCCGTCAATTGACCACCTAGGCGGAAGTCACTATCCTAGTGCCTTTTACACCATTAGATACAACTTGCAATATTAATCTCTTAGCTTAATCTAGTTGCATTTTCAATTAGTAGTTTGATAAAAATAGAATCATAAAGAAAACCTAAAAATGAATAGAAGATCAATTAAGAGCACATACGCAATCCTAAACTAGATAGATACTCGATTCCAATTCTAGCTCTCTGTGGATATCGATCCCGACCCAAAATCGGGTAAAAGCTATTGCGAATCTCTCTTGCTACTTATTAGTAGTGCGGAGTTGGAAGCGATCACTAAGTATAATCAACTTCGAGTGAAATACGATAATGGAAAGGCGAGATATCCGTAACCGGTTAGAGATCATGGCGGAAATCTCGAAGCAGATCAAATCAAGGTCGGTTATTTCTACCAAATCATAGGATTTACTTCCATAGTTAGAATTATACTGTAATTAGGATTCCTTTAGTACATAAAGGGGGTCCCCATCATTTGTAGACACCTTACATTCATACAGAAAAAAAGAAGCAATATAGTATTTCTTTATCGTTCATCAGTTCATTGTTCTTTAAATACTTACCTTATTACTCTCGAAGGTTCATCCGCTCGAGGACACTGTCCAAACATAGGTTTGTTTTATATTTTTGTCAATTCTACCACCTATCTCTAAATTAATCAATTGGTGTTAAGTAAAATCACGTATCCTTAGAACCATATTACAAGTTTAATTGTTACTTTATTTTTAGATTAAACAGCTTGGCGCCCACCGTGGGGCTAAGGATAATAGTGATTTCTTAGTATTAATCTTCATAACACACATTGCTTTTACACTTGTTCTTGTAAGCGTCTTTAATTTCAGGAATCAACATGTCAAACCCTTAAGTAGTGCCCACTCACTTAGACACCGGCCTTGGCCTTCATGGAGGGAACGATCACATAGTCGCCCCAGGAAAAGGAGTACCTCTAATCAATACCGATGGTCCATAAGAAGTAAATGAACCACAGGTCGTAAATCCAATCGATGTCAATTCTCCTATTGCTATTCATGGAAATTTAGGCGTCGAACCTGAAAATAGCGTCCATAGAGATGCCCGAGAAACCTATTAAAAAGCACAGAGTGATGAAGAAGGCCGGATTAGCCTTAGAATGATATTTGAAATGTTACACTTGGGAGCTTTGTCCAGTTCTATCCTTATGAATAAAATTTAAGTTAAACGTGTGTTGGTTGATCTAGGTAGTTTGGCGAATATTATTCGATCAAGGGTCGTGGAGCAGCTCGACCTTCAAGATAAAATCATACCTGCAGATCGAGTGCTCAACGGTTTCAACATGGCCAGTGAAACCACCAAAGGGAAATCATGTTGCCAGTAAACATGGTCGGGACAATCCAAGAAAGGAAGTTCCAAGTAATAAAAGGTGATATAAGGTACAATGCGCTGCTCGGAATACATTAGATACATAATACGAGGGCAGTACCTTCCACACTTTATCAAGCCTTGAAATTCCTAACACTGGAAGGAGTCAAAACGGTATACGGTGAACATCCAGCAACTAAAGAAATGTTTGCAATTGATGAAATAATACGGGTATATGCACTAACATCAATAAAGGGACCAGAATCCAAGGAAAAGAAGAAGGCCAAATAGCAACCACAATCGCCAGCTTTCATCGGATCGGAACAGCAGGAAGTTATCGAGGATGATGATTGCATGGTACCTAGAACCTTCATAATCCTGATGATTCCAATGCTACGAAGTCAACGGTCGAAGAGCTGAAACAAGTCATACTGATCGAGCATCTACTCGATCAAGAGGTATACCTGGGAAGTTAACTCCCGAGCTTAGGAAAAAAATCATTAAATTCCTTATTAAAAATATGGATTATTTTTCTTGGTCCCAACTTGACATGACAGGGATCCCACTGGAGATCACCACCCATCGATTGAGTTTGGACACGAAATTCAGACATGTAAAGTAAAAGAGAAGGCCACAGTCCGAGGTGAAACATGCATCCGTCAAGGACGAGGTAATCAAACTTCTCAAAATAAGATCCATCCGGGAAGTAAAATATGCCGAGTGGTTAGCAAATGTAGTGTTAGTATCTAAGAAAGGGAATAAACTCAGAATGTGTGTAGACTATAAAGACTTAAACAAAGCATGCCCTAAATATTCTTTTCCTTTGCTGAATATCGTTCACATGATCGATTCCACGGATGACCACGAGACCCTCAATTTCTCAATGCCTACTCCGGGTACAACCAAATACAAATAAACCCGGAGGATCAGGAAAAAACTTTATTTATCACTAAGTACGGTACTTTGCTATAATGTAATGCCGTTTGGGCTAAAGAATGCTGGTGCTACCTAGCCCTAGGCACTTGGCTAGCGGATTGCCAAAAAAAAAAATACCTAGTAAACTGAATGTTTGAAGAACAAATAGGTAAATTAATGGAGGTTTATATTGATGACATACTAGTTAAGTCCATACGCACAGAGGACCATTTGACACATTTGCAGGAAACCTTCGACATCTTGAGAAAATACAATATGAAGCTCAATCCCGAGAAATGCGATTTCGGGGTTGGTTTAGGCAAGTTCCTTGGCTTTATGGTATCAAAGAATCGAGATCAACCCCGATAAAATCAAGGCAATCAAAGACATCATAGTCGTGGACATTGTTAAGGCCGTACAAACGCTAACAATACGGATAGTTGCTTTAGGTTGGTTTATCTCGAGGTCTTCTGATCGAAGCTACAGGTTTTTCTCACTTCTCAGAAAGAAGAACAATTTTACTTGGACCCCAGAATACCAACACGCATTGGGGGAATTAAAGCGGTATCTTTCGAGCCCACCATTGCTTTATACTCTGACGCAGACGAGCAACTCTACTTATATTTTGCAGTTTCGGAGGTAGCGGTAAATGGTGTTTTAGTTTGAGAAGAACAAGGTACACAATTTCATGTTTACTATGTTAGCCAAACTTTAGGTGAAGCGGAGACCTGTTACCCACACTTAGAAAAATTAGCGCTTGCTCTAATAAGCGCCTCTAGGTAATTAAAATCATATTTTCAATGTGACCTAATTTGTGTTGTAACCACTTATCCAATGCGCAACATTTTGAACAAGCCCGAGCTCTCAGGCTGACTGGCCAAATGAGACGTCAACATAAGCGGGTACATAATATCGAGTATCAACCCCGAATGGCCATCAAGTCTCAAATATTAGCAGACTTCGTGGCTGACTTCATACCAGCCCTCTGCCCGAGGTAAAAAAGGAGCTATTGCTAAAATCGAGCACATCCTCGAGGGTGTGGAACTTTTTCACAGACGATACTTCGAATGTGAAGGGGTCCGGGCTAGGCATCATTTTGAAACCACCCAAAGGCAATACAATTAGACAACATATCAAAACCCATAAGTTGACTAACAATGAGGCCAAGTATGTGTCCATGATTGTAGGTCTCGAGGTGGATACAAGTTTGGGAGCTGAGATCATTGAGGCTAAGTGTGATTCCCAGCTTGTGGTTAACCATGTCAATTAAACCTTCGAAGTTCGAGAAGATCGAATGCAAAGGTACTTGGATAAATAGCAGGTAACCTTACACCGGTTCAAAGAATGGACCCTACAACATATACCTCGAGAACATAATAGTGGGGCCAACGCCCTTGAAAACTTAGGGTCATCAGTCGAAGATGATGAAATTAGCTCGGGGACTATCGTACAACTTTCAAAATCGGTGGTCTAAGAAGGCCAGACCGAAATAAACACCACAATCCTAACTTGGGATTAGAGGAACAAATATATTGAATATCTAAAGAACGAGAAACTTCCCTCGGACTCTAAGGAATCGAGGACTCTTTGTACAAAAGTTGCACGATTTATGTTGGACGAAGATGGAACATTATAGAGAAGGATGTTCGATGGGCCGTTGGCAATATGCTTGGGTCCGGGAGACACCAACTACGTCCTACGAGAAATTCACAAGGGCACTTGCGAGAAACATTCTGGTGCCGAATCCTCGATTCACAAAGTCATCAGAGTAGAATACTATTAGGACTATATGGAAACATATATTAAGAAGTTTGTTCGAAAATACGACAAATGCCAAAGGCATGCACCGATGAATCATCATCCAGGGGAACAACTTCATTCAGTCCTATCACTATGGCTGTTCATAAAATGGGGAATGGATATCATCGTCCCTCTTCCATCGGCCCCAAGTAAAGCTAGGTTCATTTTACTAATGATTGACTATTTCTCTAAGCGGGTTGAAGCGCAGGTTTTCGAGAAAGTAAGATAAAAGGAAGTTATAGACTTCATCTAGGATCACATCATATGTCAATTCAGAATATCCGCCAAGCTAGCATGTGACAATGGGAAATAATTTATCGGCAGAAAAATAATGAAGTTCCTCAAAGATCACAAAATAAAAAGATTATTGTCAACGATGTATCACCCTAGTGGGAACGGACAGGCCGAATCAACAAACAAGACCATTATTCAAAACCGAAAAGGTTGAACACCGTTAAAGAAATACGGAGGAAAGTTTTGCTCGAAGTCCTTTGGGTATATCGAACGATGTCAAAATCTAGTACAGGGAAACGTCATTCTCCTTAGTATATGGTACCGAAGCTTTGATCCCTGTCGAAGTCAGGGAACCAATCGTCAAGTTTCGATACACAATGGAAGAATCAAATCACGAAACTATGAGCACAAGCCTTGAATTGTTAGACGAAAAACGAGAAGCCGCCCTCGCTCGAATGGCCGCCAGAAATAGCTAATCAAAAGATATTATAATCGGAGAGCCAATCTTCGACACTTCAAAATAGGGGACTTAGTTTTGCGTAAAGTCACCCTCAATAATCGAGACCTAAACAAAGGGAAACTCAGCCCAAACTGGAAAGGGCCATATCAGGTCCTCGGTGCCGTCGGAAATGGATCTTACAAACTTGGCACAATGGAGGGAGAACAACTGCCAAACAATTGGAATATATCACTCCTCAAACGATATTATTGCTAAGGTATGACTTTTTCCGTTTTCATTTATATTTGATACTAAATTATTGCAGGTGTTCGATCGAAAATGTCGAAAAGCTCTTCAACACGAAGACCTTAGGTTTTAAAGCACGCATTGCACTCTTTTTTCCTTAGATCGGTTTTTATCCCAAATAAGGTTTTTCGGCGAGGTTTTTAACGAGGAAACAATTATATGTGCTACATAGAGACAATTCAATAGTATTTGAGGCTTCCTTACAATCCACCTTGAATACTGGGGGACATCACTGAATGTTATGTTTTCAAGGAAGATGCATCGTGTCAATAGGGTCTCGATAGGAAAAATTTGTAAAGGGACAAATGGGCAAATAAACCGTGACCATGTAGATTGCTAATGACAAAACATCTACGCATGAATGATGTATTGAAAGAAGTACTTTTTCCTTATTATATGTTCCATGACTTAGTGAAATTTCTACTTTACAATTTCGTACTTACAATATTTTATGGAAACCGGCTCAAGAGCCAATCACAACTAAAGCTTGAGCAATTAACTCCGTACTCGGGGACTGCTATCCAAAAATTGACACGCTCGAATTATTAAACTTCAAAATCTTAAGACCTTAAAAAGGAAATCTTGGATTTTATAGGCCACGACTACCCCACTCAGGGATTGATACTTCGAACACGTTTGAAGTATAATCAAGAAACAAGCCCAATGGGAATATAACAAGTTAAATACTACGATCAAACTAACACGGTTCAGAGATGTCCGAATTCCGTAATCAAACAGGCCTTGAAATATTTTCATAAAATCGGTTAAACAAGGTTACCCTCGGCAAAATTACAAAGGGTTTCGATAACATCAACCCTCGAAAACCTTAAGGGGTACTAAATTGTTCGAACTCTCGAACAAACTTATGCTAAGGCAAAACCAAGTTTTCGATAACTCTAACCCTCGATAATCCTAATGGGCACTAATTTATCGCATGCTAAGGCATAACAAATTAAAATTTTTAAAGCCAAAAAAGGGAAAAAGCCACTATTTTGAGGCCATATCGGCCCGATAAAGAGCCTAAGGGCAATTACATTATTGAGCTCGAGGACTCGCCCTAGATTAATCAAAACCCAAGGGTTTTTACCACTCTGAGTTCGAGCTAAATACTCACTCGACTATAGAAACTATAGCAATCCAATTTCAACAAAATTTTCACAAAAGGCAACGAACTGAGTCAAATTTTTCACAAAACCTAAAGTATGTCAAAATTATCTTAAGGCTAAAGCAAAAAAAAAAGTTTTCACGAAACATATATCAAAGAAAAATCGGAAAGAAAAAATATCTTTCATATATACAAAAGTATTTACAAAGGCAACTCACGACCTTACACAAAAGTCCAAAAAATGAGGAAAAAAGCTTCCCTGGGAGCTTCATCTTCATCTTCTCCGCTCTCGGATCCACTTGCACTCTCGGACTTATTATCATCAAAGAGCAAAGCTTCGGCTTCGGCCTCTAACACTTTCGCATTCTCGATATTGGCTGTGAGTTCAAAGCCACGAGCATGAATATCTTCGAGAGTCTCTTTCCGAGACTGGCACTTAGCATGACCGGCAACGCATGATAATCAAGCCTCAACAGCATCGGAAATGTCTTTGCTCGAGCGTTGACGGATTCAGCATCGACTCGGTAGATGGCCAGGACCGCCTCCGCCTCGGCCTTTATTTTTTCCACCTAGATTTTGCAAGCTCATCGGCCAACCGAGATTCGAGCTCCTCAATTTTCTTGGCTCAGGACAAGCTCTCCTCCTTCACGCTTTGGAATAGACGCTCAACTGAAGATAGCTGGGCTCGGGCCGTATCTTTTTCTGAGGCGAGGAGGTCCATGTTCTGCTTCCACCCTAAATTCTCTACCTCTTTTATCTCTGCCTCCTCGCGAAGCTGCTCGATCTTTTTGGCCTTCTGCGGAACCTGCAGGATCTAAGTGTTAGTCGCCAACATCAAATTGATATGTCAAGCTTCCAAAATATTACATTACCTACTCGATGAGGTCGGTTTGCTCTTTATGCGTTGTTGCCAATTCAACTCGGAGGTCCCTGATCTCCTCATGTGTTTGGACATAAAGGAGTTTGAGGGCATCTCTATCTTCGGTGAGCCTTTTGAGATCGGCCTCATATCGGTCCAGCTCTGCCCGGGATTTCAAAAATGCTTCCCGGTGAATTGTCAAGGCCTATGAAGAAAGTAAGGAAAGTTAGACAAGAGAAAAACAAAAAGACAAAAATGATATTGATAAAGGGAGCTAAGGCTTACCTGACTCGGGAGTCAATGAGCCTCGTCAAAGATGCTCGATGTGTCCAAAGCGGGAATATCTTCGACCCCTATGAAGCAACCACGAAAAGGTCTTCCCCTTCATGGGCCATTCCTGCATCGGGGGTCTCCATGGCTCGAGTTTCCTCAATTTTCCCCTCAGAGAATGAGGGGAGGGTTGGAGAATCACTAATGTCTATTGCCCCAAGCAAGTCACTTGGGATATTCCCTTTATTTTAAAGGGCCTCAAAACTGGCCCCTTCGGATACGTCCACCGACTGCATATATCAGCGGGAGGCAACATCAACCCTCGTTGATTCAGGGAATCCACTCAAGACAACTTCCAAGCCCTCCTCAGCCTGAGGATGAACTTCTTCTATTATAGCCAGCTCAACGGACTTTGGGACTCGACGCTCTTCTTTCGAGCCACTAGTCTGAAGGCACCATCCTCTTCTTCATCTTGTAGTTTTTGGGCTATACAAGTAGACAGAGAGGCGGAGTCATTATTCGACTTACGAGCCTTGATTTTATTAGTATTCAAAGTATCTGAAGGTGAGACCCTTCTCCTCTTCTTATCCTTGGGCGGTTTCGGGGCATTCTCTTCCCCAAGCGGGGCTGACCTCATTTCAGCAACATCCCCAAGACCTACATAAAATTGAATCAAGTATAAATTAATAGAAACGCTTTAGAATAAGGCATAAAAAACATATAGGATAAACTTACCATGATTCTTGGCCTCCCAACGACCCTTCGCTAAATTGCTCCACGAGCACTTAGCATATGTGGAAGTCGAAGTCAGCTTCTGAACCTAACTTTCGAGGTTCAGGATTGCACCGAGCACCCAAGGAATCACTACATCATAAGAAAAGACATGGGTTAGAAAAGATGTGGGTGAAAGAAGATAAAAGAAACAAAGAAATCAACATAAGATTTTGATGGGATTACTTACGTTTCATGTTTCATTCCTCGGGGAATGGAATTTTCTAGGCCGGGATTACATCGGTGGTCCTCACTTGGACAAACCGACCCATCCATCCTTGATCCTTGTCTTTGTCTGTACTCGAGAACAACACCTTTGTGGCTCGGCGATAGAGCCTTATTAATCCCGCTGATAGAGACAGGGGCTATACAATCTCATGAGGTGGTCGAGGGTAAATGGCATCCCTTCGACCTTGCTCACAAAGAATCGATGCAAGATAACAATGCGCCAAAATGAGGGGTGTATCTGGACAAGAGTTATTTGGTATTAACAACAAAAGTCGATAATAATGTGATCTACGGGACCCAACATAAAATGGTAAGTGTAAATACTTAGAAATACTTTCACGTACGTAGTAATATCGTCCTCGGGGGTAGGAACCACCACCTCTGCATTTTTCGAATGCCAGTCTTTATGAGCTGCTCGAGATTGCCTTTGGTTATCGAGCATATATATCTCGACATGGGCTCACATCGGCCAAGGACCGAAGAAGGTTTTCAATTTTGAATTCAGAAGTAAGGTCACATGACCTAGGAATGCACTCTTCGATGCATGGCTCCACGGGTGTTTTATCACCGGCTGGCCGTGATGAAGAGGCTTTTTCCTTTTAGGGAATGGTTTTGGATCGCCATTTTTATGTGAGTTCAGAGAAAAGAAGAAAAATATGAGGTTTGTTGTTTTAAGAGAGGACTGGCAAACGAGATGTAAATGATTTGCAGAATTAAGGAACTTGGAGGAAGTAGGTGTGCATTGAAGGTTAGAAGAGATCTTGAAAGTAAAGTTTGGCAAAATTGTGAAGATGGTGTATTTATAATGTTTGATGTGACAGTTCAAGGGCACTAGTGGTCGATCATCAACTGGCAATAATTAATGATCTTGAGAACAGTGCAGACGAGATTCTTCAGTCGCCTCCGTCGCTTACGTTATGAGGGTGACATCATAATTGGTCGAGGTACAAAATTGAAGGCTTAGTTCGTTTCTTCTCATTACACATTAAGAAACGAGGGGATTATCTGTACACGGTCAAAATCGGGACTACCCGATTTTTCTATTTGATCGAGACAAGGGAGTTGCGTCGGGGATAACCTTGTAATGAACCAGAGCCGAGCTCGAAGATGAGGCATTGAGTCCAAAGATCAAAGTGTCCGTCGAGACAGAGGCCAGCGGCAATCGAGACTAAGTATAACCGACTTCGAGTGAAATGCAATAACAGAAAGGAGAGATATCCGTAACCGATCGGAGATCACGACGGAAATCTCGGATCAGATCAGATCAAGGACGATTATTTATACCAATTGTGGGATTTACTTCCATAGTTAGAATTACAATGTAATTAGGATTCCTTTAGTACATAAAGGGGGTCCCCATCATTTGTAGGCACCTTACATTCATACAGAAAAAAGCAATATAGTATTTCTCCATTGTTCATCAGTTTATTGTTCTTTAATTGTTCTTACCTTACTACTCTCGAAGGTTCATCAGCTCGAGGACACTGTCCAAACATAGGTTTGTTTTATATTCTTGTCAATTCCATCACCTATCTCTAAATTAATCAATTGGAATTAAGTGATATCACATATTCTTAAAACCAAATTACAAGTTTAATTGTTACTCGATTTTTTTTGGGTAAACAAAGGTCAAAATATAAACCTCGGTTGACCAGTAAGAGTTTGATGATTGGCAAAACCTACATAGCCACTAGTCCTGGCGGATAGTCATGAGTTACTTTGAGATTGTTGGTGTTTTTTTTTT